>CAEGAF010008445.1:0-10185 GCA_903067075.1 Micropoecilia bifurca
ATCAGTTCCGGGTATTTTTCTGCTTTTACCAGCTGCTTTCTGACCATGACTTTCATTAGAAATGAATCAGCCGCCGTCTTGCAGTGCCACTTTCCCTCTCCTCGTCTGTTTCCCATCATGCTTTGCTCCCGTCCCTGTTTCCCTCCTGGGGACGACGCGACCTACTCAACATGGACGCCAGTGCGTCGCCCTGCGTCGCCATCAGACCCATTTGGGAGATTCGTGACATTTCTGGGGTCTGTTTGTAGTTCTTAATTCCTGTAGTGCCTATCTTAAAATATTTTCTTTCTATGGAATGCTCCTAGCTTTGTAGAAGTGAACTAGTAGCGAAAACAAACGGCACTAGCCAATTGGAGATAAATTTGTGCTTACTCATGGTAGTCGCAGAAATGCTAGCTAGCTAGCAAGAATGTATTAGCAGCTAGCTACCGGTAGCTGCAAGCGCCTCAAGTCACAGAATGAACTGATGGCTCAAACATTTCCTTGACAGAAAATAACATACAAGAATATACAAGATTAAATAGCCCTGTCACAAGAAAATGTAACATTTGTGATTAACTTACCTGAGGCTAACATATTTTACTTTTCATTAAATTAAGATATTTTACAGAGTCCATGGTCACTGATGCCACAAAATGAGCAGCAAAAATGCTGTTAAAATCTCTTGATTCACAATAATGTCAGGCTGTTTGTTTTTCAGGTCTACTCACCAACATGAAGAATTGTCAGCAAATATCTGAGCGCCTCCGTGCTTACAAATGATAGATTGGTTGGTGGATTGTTTTCAAACTTAGCAAATTAGTTCTTTTATTTTTGAGTCTGTTCTTGTAAACCAAGTAATTCTGATGTACAAATGCATGTTGTTAGTTGGACTGTCATCAGTAAATGCCTATGCATTGGTTTACACTGGACTCTGTTTATTTGCTGTCCATAAATCATTGAAACGGTAAACAAAAGATTGACATTACTATTATTTTATATACAATTTGATGACTTCATAAATACATGCAGCACTGGATGTAATGTATTTGAGGTAATCATCTAATTAAATCGTTTTTTATTTACAACTACAGCAGAAATTACATAAAGGCATGGATCATTGGCAATATTGCTATACTTTAATATCCCTCAGCGGGAAATAAATATAAAATGAACTGAAGCACAGGAATATTTAGAGTTAATGTTTCAGGTGTGTTAATTTGCTTTGTAAGTTATTTAGATTCGGGTGTCAATTTTAAATCAATGGCGAAGCATCATACCTTTCAAAGTTCTTATTTTTCTTATCTGAGAGCATATTCAAAGAGCAAAATAACTTTATTTTCAGAGACTTTTCAGATGAAACTCAAAATTGGGAGTAAAGCAAAAACATTCTGTCGTCTTTACGGCGACATGGAGCAGCAACAGCCTCTGCAAAGGGCTTCACTTTGCTGCCAGAGGTGAATGTCAAGAAACCAAGAGGATGGAAAGAGGAGAGATCACTGGATGTTTGGTGGGATAAATTTGGTGGGATGAGAATGAATATTTGATTTCCATGCTCCTCTCGAGAACTGAGATAAATATTCAAAAGAGGCAAAGGTGGGGGGGCGAAGGAAAAACTCGCAGAGCTCCCCTTCAGCAGATGAGACACTGAGCATGAGGATGTAAATCAAATCGAGCGTGAAGTCGAGAGAATCCGAACGCACAGAAGGAGACAGGCGGACGCAAACCGCAGCTCAAAAACCCGACGTACGGGTATTTTTAGACCAGTACAAGAAGCGTCTCCAGATTAGAGATTTCCGCTGCGTTTCCACTCAAATAAACACGACTGTCCAAATATGTGGTTACAATAACTTGGGTATGATGCTAAAATAAATGCCTCCACACACAGACACACCAACATATCCTTACCAAAATACACACACTTTGTCTAAATCAAGTAAGAAGCTCAACAAGTTGGCTCAACAATATTTAAGGATTTACATTTAAAAACCTTGAAGATCTTGATATCCTTTATTTATTATTAGCCACAAAATACTTAAAAGCAAGTGTTCATTAATATGCATTATGTAACAAATATACTTAAGAATATATTTTTGGTTACATAACATTTTAAAAGTCATTTTTAGTAATAAAAAAAGCCTTTGTAGCTACACTAGACTTAAAGAGAACAATATATGGATGAAAAAAAAAATGCTATTTACATCACGGTGTCCGACATGCTTTGGTTGTATGTAGCAGATGCATCCTGTCTTTTTAAGGAGAATTATGTCAAATTAATAAGTGGCCACTTACAGACCTCTGTTGCCCCCTGGGTGAGGAAATCTGGGAAAGAATCCCAAAGCTGATGGATTTCATTTCACCAAAAGTAAAACATAACTGAAGTAGAATAAGAATTCTAACAACAGAAGTGATGAAACCATCAATTAGCATAAGGGTTTAAGATGAGTTTTTTTATATATATATATCTCAGTTTGAAGATTTACATAGATTGTATTAAGTCAATAAAAGTCCTGTAAAATGCACTCATTTTTGATATGGCTGGAAAAAAAAACATCTCGTCCTAGTGCAAAAAACTTTTTCCCCCCCTTTTTTTAATGTTTCAATTAGTTATATTTATTTTTGTGTCATATTTGAGTAATATTATGGTCAACAGAAATACAGCTAATGACAAAAACCACAGTGTCCCGATATTGCAGCACCAGCTCTACAGCTACATCAACCAACCCTTCTTTGAATAACGTTTTAGTAGCAACGTAGGTATTGTTGTGTTGTGGACTTCTGTGGTTTGAGTATTCAGAGGGAGGCTGTTGTCTATGTAACCTTGGCCTTTCCTAGCGCAGTCACTAGGGTAACAATGCTGGTCAGAACTAGAGCAGAGTTGATGTCTGCCTGAATGCAGATAGAAGCTTTATGTTTTGGACGACAGTTTTTACCACAAGCCATTTGCAGTTGTGATGTATTAGTCAGAGAGAACTATGTTATTCTCCTGGGTGCTTGTTTTTTCTTTCAAACTTTGTAAACATACTATTTCACTTTCTGAAATGAAAATAAAAAATACCTAATATGAGTAATATGTCTGAAGGGAACTGAAAAGTGAAACATTTTTAAAAAAGGATTCTATCTGTCCTTTATGTTTCAGCCCCAACACCACTGCAGGGAAAGCATTTCCTTTTATCTTATTGTTTCACCGGCTTCAGGGGCTTCTGTGTGCCTCCTGAGTTCCCCTGGGAGGGCCACTTACCGGAGGGGCCTGAGTGTCCGCAGCAGCCGCAGCACTCGGAGCATGCCCAAGATTTTGGTTCCCGTGTTGGAGATGAGAGACACCAGGATGTCGACGACAGAAATCATCACCAACATCCCATCCAGGATGTTCCAGCTGCTCCTCAGGTAGGCTTTGTCCCCGAAGAAAAAGCCCAGGGCCACAATCTGGAACAGAAGAGGGCGACGTAGAAGAAGAAAAGCAGAGGTTGTTGGTCGAAAACGTTGGTAACGTTTCTGTGTCTGCACAGGATGATTTAACCTGCTCCATTGTTTTGTCTTTTTATCTGTGTAGCAGTAGATTGGTTTTCTATCGAGCTTTTCAATTATTCATTACTGTCCAGCTCAATGCTTGTTGTTGACTGATTGTCTTCTTGGCTGCAAACATTAGAAAGCCTCAAAGCGTTCCAAACCTCATTTCTCAAACTATATTCTCTACATATCTACCAGTCCAAAAAGCAATTTGTACACCCCGCACTTTCTCTCTCATATTAAAACAAGCTAACGTGACTATTGGTTTGTTTTTTTTTTACTTCATGCATTCCAAAACATCTACTGCAATCAAACCTGAGCACATGATCATCATAGTTTGATTTAGATTTTATTTTAGTAAGTAGTATATGCAGCACCTAAAATGTGTTCACATTTATTTAATTTCCAAACATTTTTTCACCACAAGTAAAAGAAAAAAAAAAGCAGTTTTCAAAAACCCTAACAAAGATAAATCAGGGAAATAGAAATGCATGCTGCACTTTAACTCCCATGAGTTGATACTTTGTAGAAGATCCTTTTACTGCAGTCCCAGCTTCAAGTCTTTTGTGGTGTTTTCTTTATTTTCATAATTTTTTTTTGTTAAAAATACTGAAAAATGTATTGCTTTCTTTCCACTTTATAGCTATGGTCAGGAATGTGGTCTTCCACATAAAATACAATCACATTTGCAGCTGTAATGCGAGAAATTTTGGAAAGGCTCAAAGGAATTTGAAAACTCTTCTCAGGCAATGTAATTATATGAATTTATACGTTAAAAATAACTTTGTAATTCATCCAGTCATCAATTTATTTCAGATATTCACAAAAAAGCAATCAAAATCAGGCAAGCTATTACAAAGTCACAAATATTAATTGAGAATCAAATGAAACAAATATTTATGCAAAATTTTGATTTATAGTAAAGCCCCATGATTTTGTGATGCGGATAACGTGGACCGATAGGTGGAATTTAAAAAATAAAACGTAATCTACTATAGGACATGGTATTTATGGAATTAGCAACGTCAGTGAGAAAGGAAGAATATACAGTGTATATATACAGAGTTTTATGAAATAAGAGAAAATTATTCTGTGCGCATTGTCAGCATCTTATTGACCGAAGCCGCAAGTTACAATGACTACTCAGAGACACAGAGAAGAGGCTAGCTCCAAGCTAGGTCTATTCGTCAACTAGGTCTATTAGCATTTATAAACTGAGCTGCTAGCTAGCTAGCCACTTACTCTGCTAGCATTTTTCCACTACTAGTTTTTACCCTCTAAGCTGGTAGAAGGTAAATACTACCCTCTTGCTCCGCTAGCTACCTGCTAACTCTACTAGCACTTATCCACAGCTGGTATTTAGCTACTGAGCTACTAGCTCTGCTGCTAGCTAGTCAACTCCACTAGCATTTGTCTACTGCTCGTGGATAGAGCTCTCCTGTCCACACAGACAGAAATTTCACCATAATACATATGTTATTCATTCCAGATATTACCCTGTCCTGTGTTGATGTAGCCTATTTGTTTTTTGTGCTCATCGTATTTATCTACTGAGCTGCTAGCTCAGCTAGCATTTATCCACACCTCATATTTATCCACTGAACTGCTAGCTCTGTTAGCTAGCTGCTAACTCTTCGATATTTAAATAAGTCAGTCGAAATTGCTATCTAATATGAAGGTACTTTCTCAAACAGATTAAAAAATAAAAACACATTTTCCGGGGCCCATATTTAAGGTCCCAACTTAAACTTGTCTAAGGAGTTCAACTGCTCTTTCAATTTAGGCTGAATTTAAGTTGAATAAAAACAGAATAAGTATTCAGGAAGTGCATTGCAATGCAAGATGATCTGAAATAACAGAAACATGACTGCGTGTGTGCGTGTACGGTGGCCCTACATCCCTAAGTAACTGGTGCTAAAATAGAGACGGAGGCTTTGAATGAGTGACACCCATGAACTTTCCTGGAGATCTCTGTCTCCACTCGCTGCTCCCTCTACAGAACCTCCATTCAAAGCAAAGTCTTTTTAATACAGGGGAGACCATCCTTCTGTGTATGTGAATGTGCGTATGTTCCCTCTCTAGTCTCCTTTTTGAACTCGTTTTCTCTCCATTTTCCCTTGTGCTTCAGGGGTTTATAGCATCTATAGCCATAAGGGAGATTTTATTTTTATAAGGAACTTAGCCGCTAAAGTGGATTTATCAAGTCTGGTTGCTTTGTCCTCTATCTTATAATATCTTTTTTTTGTAACTGTGAAGTCAACTGAGGCGTTTTAGATCTTTTTTTTCCAGATGAGATAAGTAACGTGTTTCACAGCAAAGAAGCCACTGTGTAAAAACATCGAGGACACTAGCACACACATCTGTGGAACAAAAGTGCATGAATGCAAAAACATGAATAATGCAAATAAATCAAAATCTATATTAATGAAATATAAATTTATTAAACATAGGAATTAGTTTTAAAATGTTCCTTTTTATGGCAATATTTACAGAATGTGTAATAATTTCAATTCCTGCTCTGCCTCTCAAGGGCTACATTCACACAACGGAGAAATGCAACACTAATCTGTTGGGGGGTTTTCCCTTGTCCATTTGCTGCCTGTTTATGATTTTTTCATGGCAATTTGAACAGTACAATTCTGATCTTATCATCCTTGCAAAAAAAATTATTGAATTGTGGCATGTCTGCCTTTCCATACATGCAGTAGACCAAATTGTTGTTACAGCTTTTTATGCGAATCCTATGAACCAAGCTGTTGGTTAAATGAATACAGAAAAAAAAATAAAAACACTGTAAATGTACATTTTTAGCTGTCAATCAATTAATTATTGTAGATATAAGCCTTTAAAAGGTCAATTCATTTTATAGTGAAATTAACAGAAATCTTTTTTTAATGTTATCTATATTTTCTGTGCTCTAACGCACCATGAAATCAACTTGCACTGTCATGTTAGGTAAATAAGCTGTAACTTCTCCTTGGCTGAACTACTCTGCAACTCAGTCACTGACCAATCACCTGTCTATTCTCCACCGACTTCCACGTGTGAAAATGACAGGTAAAATAAATTTACTGTTTGATGAGCCTAGGAGCACAAAATAATTCAATATTTAATTAGGCATGTTGTTTTAACCTATTTTTTTATTTGTTAATTTATTTAGGTATTTATCATATACAAGTATCACATAAATAAATTGAGTATTTATCTACTGATATTTTCATTGAAATATGGCCCTTTAGATCCTCCATTTTTTCTGGTAGTCACGGCTGCCTATCAAGATTGCCGTTAGTGGTGTTGATGGGTGGAGGGCTGATTCTGGATCAAATTAAACCTTACCATAGGTGCAGATTTCAGTTATTGTTCTTTGTCCATTATGTGGGATAATTCAGGGCCCCTCAGGGCTCTGTGCTTGGTCCAGAACTGTTTGTTGTTCCACATAGTCTGTCTAGATCCAGTTAGTCACAAAAAGTATCGTTCATCTCCAGTGCAGATATTTACACATATATAATAATATATATTTGTAAATATCTGCATCATATATATATATATATATATATATATATATATATTTTTTTTTTTTTTTTTTTTTTAAAATTTTTTTTATTGTTTTAAAAGTTAAGATCAAAAACGGTTCCATAAAGGGATCTAATAAAAGATGTCTCTGCTAAAGAGTGCAGAAAACCTCATAGCATATTGAAGAAACCCAGCAGTCAGTTTGACCTTCTGGGCTGCAAAGAAAAAAGTCTAAATAAAAGCTGTAAATGAACGTCTCACCTTTACGGTCATTTCTGCCACGAAGATCGCAGTGAAGATGTAGTTGGAAAACGTCAGGAAGATCCGCTCCTGCAGAACAACCAGGCGACACGAAACCGGTTAGGATCCCAAACATCTTTATTCTTTAGCTTTCCGCTGAGCCTAAATTTTTGCCTCTAAACTAATCCAGAGTTCCACTCAATAATGCATGAGGCAGCTACTTTCCTCATATTTTATCTGAACACATCTTTTTCTATAAACACTCCTGCTGCAGTCTAATGATAGCTGGCAGGGGCCTTATGAGGCTTGGTCTTTATTCGCACTCCATAAAATATTCAAGCAAGGAATCTCATTAACATTCTTTTCTTTACAAATATTCAAGAACGCAGTCGAGGTTACTTAAAGTAAGCTTTTTCCTGTCGAAGGGATGCTTTTGAGGCCGTTCTCAATCTGTTTCAGCACAGCCTCCGTTTGACGTGAACAAGGAGAAGATGACGGGAGCTCACTTAGTAACCTCAACGAGGACAGAAGAGGGAAAACAAGAAGGCTACCAAGAATAAGATCCCCTCATTGAGTGCTTATTTTCTCTGCTCCCCCCTCCGCCTGAGGAAAAGACGACCCCATCCTGCCTCTAAACGTCTGTGGATGTGTGTGTGTGGGGGTAGGTGGCCGTCTTTCCCACGGCCTCCGACTGCCACCGCACATGCTCCGAGGAGTCACATGTGTACACTAAGAACGGAGACGGCAGGCCCGCGGAGCTCTTTGCGAAGTCTCTGGGAACACCAGGAATGACATCAGTAGAAATTCTTCAGTGGAGATGATCCATAAATTCCAGTCTGCAGACGCCACCGTCCTCTCTCTCTCTCTCTCTCTCTGATGGATAAATGGGGCGGCTTGGTTACTGTGACAACGGTCACATTCGCCAGGTCTAGAAACTTTCTCAAAAGGACTTCTTTTTTACACACCGGGATGACGGGTTCATATGTTTTGCCTTCTTACACTCTTCCGCTCGATTCTCATCTCTCTTCCCTCTGGGATTTCTTCCATTGAAGTGGATTTCTCTGCTAGAGTTTCAAACGGGCCAATCAGTGACAACTAGGGCTGTTGTAAACGATTATTGTAGTAATTGAGTAATCAAATAAAATTTTTTAAAACAAAAAAAGTTTAAAACTTTTTGTTCAACACAAGTAATCATCCGGTCGGACCACAGTGGGCTAAATAGTAAAACAATGTATTTTCTAATTTAGCGTCACAAAATCTGTATTTTTGATTGCAAAAAAACACAAAAACAATCACGTAATCCTGGATGGACTTATCCAAACACATACTGAATGCTGAAACAAACAGCTATTTATTGATATTTTAACAGTTGAATTGGTTTTATCAATGCATTCTGGCATTGATAAAAGATTTTTGATTTTTGATATGGCCCAAAATGAAGATGGGTTTGACAGCCCTGATCTAGCTGACGGCTAACAGACTGTACCTTTCCATCTCCTCCATATTGTTCTGTTAAAGGGCAGGTGGCGTTTGTCTCACTTCACCATGGAAAATCCCACTTCCACAGTGATGAACCGATGAGTTTAACAGCAAAGCATAATAATCCATCACACCACCTGACGCTGAGCTTAAACTGACTGTATTTATACATTCAATGCCAATACGATGCGATTCAGAGCTTCGGACACATACTCTCCCCTGGTTCGGTTAGAAACAATAAATCCTCATAGATAGTGTAATGCTCCTCAATGTTTTACACTCAGATGCAGCGTGACTGTATCTAGGCAACCCCGCCAGCGCAAAATGAAAACGGAAACGGACGCCGGGCCAAATGCAAAGTGTTTGTCATAACTTTCAGGATAATAAGCTAATTATTCAGCCAGCATTCAACACCCAAAAGCACTTCATCTGCGTAACGATGAATACACTCAGACTCAGAGAAAGCCCCGTTGGTGTTTTTTTTTCCTTCTTTTTTGTCAAGCTAACACGGAGGGCGATGAAAAAAAAGCGGCTCCTTATAAAACGGTCTCAACAAAACAATGAATTATACATGTTGGGCATGTTGTACGTGGCTCGGAACAAAATCGGCGCAAATCGATTTACAATCGACTTCATTAATACGGAACAAGCCAGACGGTCAAATGAACAGCCGTGGCAAAATGGGGTGTGGAGGACCATAACGACCATTCTCACTCCTGTTTCAGGCAGCCTGTTGCGTCACGCACTTTCATCCTATTTCAATAATGACCACAGCGTTCAGGAGGGGGGAGATGACAAAATGTTCCTTTTTGGAATTCCTACTCTTTGATGTGAGTGCTAGCATGACTGATTGCCAATATTTAAATCTGTTTATGCAGGTTGAGAAGGAATCCACCTGTGAGTGTGTGTGTGTGTGTGTGTGTGTGTGCGTGTGTGTGTGTATAATCTCTGCACTGATTAATACAGGTGGGCCCCAAACATCTCGCCTTTCTGGACGTCAGCCATGCACACCGGAGCTCAAGTAATTTATTCAATTAGGAGAACACAAAACAAGCAGAACAAGAAGTTCCGGAGACACTGAACCACAAATAGGGCAAGAGAAAAAATAGAATAATCCATCACTTATGGATTAGGCAGTTGAGCTAGGTTCTGCTGAATTTTGAGACAAACACTGCGTCCCTGTAAACTATTTACTGCTATTTAACTTTTTTTTTCTCATGTAGCAACCATAAATTTTTCAATAGGGTTTTATGGTATTAGAACAGCGCTTCCCAATGAGGAGGGCTGACATTTTGAAAGTTTTGGGGCCTTGAGATTCCATTCGGAAAACCAATAAAAAAGTCTGCAGTATGTACAGGTCCTTCTAAAAAAATTAGCATATTGTGATAAAGTTCATTATTTTCCATAATGTAATGATAAAAATTAAACTGTCATATATTTTAGATTCATTGCACACCAACTGAA
>CAEGAF010008450.1:0-29978 GCA_903067075.1 Micropoecilia bifurca
ACACACACACACACACACACACACACACACACACACACACACACACACACACACACACACACACACACACCATGAGCAAGTTCAGAAGCTCCACCACAGGCGCCTGCTGTGCCTCTTCCCCCCCCCCCGTTACCACAATGCTGCATCCCAAAAGAGATGCAAAACTCAAACACACAAGCACATTATTCCTGGATCTCCTCCACGTCTGCCCACTTCAATCCGTACGCTAACAGGCCCAGGGGTGGCAGACTTTTCTTATTTAGAGCCTCATCCTGTCTGTGGCTCAAACATTAACGCACAGAGACAGACAAGATGATAAAGACTGAATCATCTGCAGAAATAGGTTATGTTTAGATAATGGATGTGTGCGGCGAGGATAATGAGGAAGCAGAGTCACGCAGGGGGGTCGTGACTCACTGGGGGGTCTGGGTGTTTTTGCGTGTGTCACTAAAAAGACACACATGTATCAAACAGTTGGAGAAGGATGAAGGATGAATACAAAACGTGTGATAATCACGGAGTTGGGTTCTGTACCTTGTTCCACGTTCTCTACAGTACCATACTGAGCAAGAAGGCCATCCAAAACCTGAGGGGAGAGAGCAGAGTTCATGTCAGAGGCATACATACACAGCAGGGCAAGAACGGAGTCTATCGGGGGCAATTTAAACGACAATGTCCAAAATAAAATGACAGAGTAAATTCTTACTATATTACAATAGTTCCCACTAATTAGAGCCCAGCATCCTGGGTTATAGTAAAGTTTTATTGATGAATTAGACATCAAATACATCAGCTCTACATCTTAAAGTGTATTAGGAGTCTGTAAAACACAGTTGATGATAATTAAACAATAAAAAAGAAAAGTTATTTTAAAAAAAATGTTTGAACAAATAAGAAAAAAATTAAGGAATGAAGCTAATATTTCACAGAAAGTACACGAGCTTTAATTTTGTCATCATTGGGTTAATTCTAGAAGATAGTTGTGCATTAAAGTTTGCTTCTAAATAGTAAGTAATAATCCAGATTGAATTTTTCAAGTTGGTTGCCGGAGTGATTCCTGCCTCTCTGAGGACGACGCGTGACAGACATCACCTCACATTTTCTCATAGACAAAAGCGCATTTTTACAAGACACAAAAAACATCAGTGTAATGGTAGGCAATATTTTGATCCACAAAGAGAGCAATTTCTAACTTTTTATAAAGGAAATTCTAACCAAATCCAGACCTTGGACATAACTTTTAACTTAAAACGTTATTGTTTAACTAAATCATGTCTCATCTATGAAAGATGACTGTACTGCTTCTACTTGTGTAGAAATAACTGAAATAAATTATGTGTAAGCTTTTATGCAATTAACTGTAAGGACTCCTATATTTAAGTTGGAAACAAACTTGCATATTGACCAAAAATGATTTATAATTCATTGTAAGACATGTTTTAAACCACAGCTCTAAGTTAACACTGTCAGAAGTCGTTGAGGTCCATCACAGATGCTGCCATGATATTGTTTCAACAGCAATACAACCTGAAGTGAAATTATTCATAGAATAATGCATCATTCTGACATTTTTATACCTCGGTATGTTTGTTCACCTTGAGCTGAGTATCCTGAACTCTTTACTAAATAATGAATGGAGATCAAAATTAACTATGAAGTGCATAGTTCATTTTTAATTTACAAAATTTCATTGAATGCGGGAGAAAATTAAAGTTTCCCTCCACTGGAAGGACAAATACATTATTGATGTAGAGAAACTTTAGCGAGTATGTTGTAAGGCCCTTACTAGCACTCTTCCTGATTTTCCCTCATTAGTTTCCCTCAATATTGGAGTTGTGAATCCTCTGGAAAGTTGTTTTCATGTAATTTACATATGAATGCTTTTTCTACACTAATGTATTTTTCTGTTGTGACTGATTTTTTTTATAATTAACGCAATCATTTAATCAGTACTAACAGCGTGTTGATTTACTCTGCTGTACAAAGTTAAACATGCGCCCATTTTCTAATCAAAAAACAGGGGGAAAAAACACACCAGTGTGTGAAACTTGGTTCAGCTATCCAATTTTTGACCAATTTGGTAAACATAATTTGCAGAAATTAGTTTATAACTTTTTATAAAATGCTAATTAGCTTTAAAAACTTGAATGGTTTCCACAGGATCTACACCTTTCACCATAAAGACATGCGGTGCAGTCTTGTTCTAATGAGGACGGTCGTTACAGTCATGCTCTCGTGTGTGTATCCCCACATAGCGTTTAGACATGTTTCTATTTGATGTTCAACTTTTGCAGAAGATTGTTTTCCTTTGCTTTGAAAAGACTGGATTGCATCAAGCGTCTTTTGTTGAATTAAGGAAGCACCGACCGTTCAGCAGGTTAATGAAATTTGTGGATTCTTAGATTGATAGGCTGATTTGGTGAGTGGCACTTTAGAGTTTCAAAACTTTACTTGTTGTTAATAGAATTACTTATTGATGGTAGTTTTCATTTATTTGTTTATCACACTATTTAAAATATTTAAAATGAAACCAGGCAGAGGAAGTGAAAGAGTAAAAGTCTACAAAAAAGAAACATGGCCCCTGTTGTGTATTTTTTTGTAAATATTGAGCTGGAAAGTATATAATTTATGAGTTACAGTGAGTACATTACTTTTTGTACCTTTTGTAATAATTATTTATTTTTCCACCAATTATGACTATTATATACTTAAGTACTAAACTATATAAGTATGGGATGCATGCATAATGTAGACAATTCAAAAAAATACATTTTTAAATTATTTAAGAAAATTCTCAAACATGCTGAACCCTCTTAAAATGTGTTTTAAATTAAGTGCTTTCAGAAAGCACTTAATTTAAAACACATTAGCTTTTTTTTTTATTTTTCAGATGAATACCTTTGTCGAAATATCTGAAGCATTTTAATTTTGTTTTTCCAGCAACAGATAACTTCATAACAGTTGAAGTTTTGAAGAATATCTATGCAATGAAAACAAAGACAACATTCAACCAGAAAATAGAAATATATTGGTCAAAGTTAGAATAAACGGGCCAGAAACTAATAAAGGCGATTGACGGAATTGTCGGGAAAGACAGGTTAGCTGTAGTTTAACTCTTTAAACAGTGTTGAGGCGCTGTATGCAGAAATGTACCAGGAAAGGTGTCAGGTCTCAAAAAATGACAAGCGGAAAAACTCTTAAAATAGTCCATCGAATTCAATATAAGGCCAGATGAGATGCCAGAAAGGGGCTAAAATGACTGCAGTTCTCTCCAGATAAATGGAGAACAGTGATGCAACAGATCATGTGCACTGCTGACAAACAAACGGAAAGAAATCTAATATTCTCTTTCCTGGCTTAATAAAAGGATAGCTAATAAACAATCAGCTAATACCAAGTTGAAATAGCCGCAATGTCTCTGAGTAACTGAGTTGCAGATATTTAAATGTTTTGAGTTTCTCTGTAGATAACGCAGAGATATGAACACAGAGAACTTGGACCCCCACCGGGACACAGATGTTGACACAACGACACAGTGTCATCGCCATGGTAACGAACACCGATCGAAACGCGTGCTCACAAACACTTCGGCCCAAACTACAAAGGCCGGTGACTCATTGTCAGGAAACTGGTTTATGTGCCGCCTGTTGCTGTTCAACGGGGCATCGCCGTCTTTCACATACTGACACACACACACTGACACACACACACTGAGATAGAAAACAACTGACCTCCCACTGCAGATGAGGGGGAATGTTCCGGATCTGGATCTTCCGACTCCTGCAGAGAAGAGAGACACAGACGGAGTGGATTTAAAGGACCTGAACCACAAACTCACACACTTTTACAGTCATCTGTTTACAGTAAAAACAGCTGCCACTTTATTTATAGTATAAACAGGTTTATCGTAACAGCAACTGAAGAGGAAAGCTATTAATTCACAATCAGACCTTATTTCTAGATGTACACATTATTCACCAACGGGAAGAAGACCCAACGTTCAATATCAAGACCTGATCCAGACGTGCTGAGGGAAACAGTGTGGCTACAGTTTCTGATAATATCATCCGAAGAACACGAGGAAACCTAATTATTAAACATCTTCATTCATTCATTCATTAATAGAATTTTAATAAAGAGCAAGAGTATCTTCAGAAAGTTTTGCAGAGCGTGACAAGAAGGGGACAATTGATAATCTTAGGGTGGGACAACAAAACCAAAACCCAGAACAAAATTTCTGGAGCTTAATCACCTGTGTTAATTTTCCGTAAGATTGGTTTAAGCAAGATAAACATAAACTAATAATAGCAAACTATTAATAAAATAATTTTTTTCAAGTAAAATCAGTTTGATATAATATGTTTTTCTTTAGTCCCTAAGATATCTCCAACCTATTCAGGTAGATTTGAAATCCTGAATGTATTAGATGGAGGGCTTGAAGTGAATAAAAGAGACACTATTATCGACTTTTCTTTATCATTATTATTATTATTATTACATACTTAATTATATTAAAAAGTAATGTTAATTAAAGCAAGTAAATTATATCACATTATTTATTGTATTATATATTTAGATAAATAATTACTATCCTGCTAAACTGTGAAGGAAACAAAAAATGCAATAATTATTATATTAATGATGAATATTAATATTAATGACAAACAATAACATCACCATTCTTCTTCTTCTTCTTCTTCTTCTTCTTATTATTATTATTATTATTATTATCTAATTATAAAAAATATTTATAAATCCATCTGTCAGGTGTGCTAGTCAAAATAGTGGGGGTGGTTATTATCATTGCTTTAAAAAGTAAATTAAATGCTCATGATTACCTTCAGACAAAATTGGAATACATTTTAGATTTAAACCTCTACTGATACAACATTTCAAGCCAAAACTTCATGCTAAGATAATTTTTTCATGGCTGCAACCATTAAATATTAAGAATATATATAAAAACAGATCCATTTGTTTTTGCCAATGTAGATGCATACATTTAATAATAGTCTATATTCTCATCACACTCAGAATGATTAGAAAAGACACAAGCAGAAAAATCGTTCACTGTTTAGAGTAAATTGAAGGGTTGTCTGCATCCTCGGTGACCTAATCAGAGCCGTTTTTGGCTTTGAATTAATCATAAAGAATAACAGACACAAAATCCAACCACAGACATCAACAAGTCAACAAGAATTCGATTTATTTACTTCAGTTTTGTTGATATAAATGGCGAAGATGCTTAAACCGGAGTTTCAAATCTGATAAGCTCTAAATCTTTAACAACTTAATCAGAATATTTAGGAGCCACGTCCCACTCTGCTCATTTTAGGATCCAGGGTTTCCACGCTGTCTCTCTGCCTTCAGCGAGTCTTTCAGCTCCAAAAAGCGAAGCCACACAAGTCACCCGTGCCCACAAGCTGTTAACAACATCATTAACGTGAGAGAGTGCGGTGCGGCACTGTCCTGACCGCGCAGCTAACTTACTCTGAAAAGACATTTTTAAAAAGCATATCAAGCATTTACCTCAAGAGTACAACTGGAGGAGAGACAGAAATGAATGAAACAGAGAAATTTTCACCAGAGAGGAGCAACACATGCAGACACACACGCAAATTTCGTATTTTCTCAAAAAGCAAAAGCGCAAAGAAAAAAAAAAACTCTTGGCTCTGGATTTGTCTTCTTGCAGCGAGTGAACAGAATCCCGTTGGCAGCTGGACAGAAAGACACGTCTCTTACTAACTGTGTCGCTCAAGGGCAGAAACAGAAGGAGCTAACTCTTTAGACATCCATCCAAACTTTCAGTAGAACAACAGAGCATATTGTATAAAAGTCAAACTTTATAAAATACAAAATACATAATCTTAAACAAGTTTGAATGACAACGTATAACATTACAGACGAATACAGTCATAGATCAACCTTATAAATCTCATGATTATCACTGTCCTTTAATTTTGGGGCTTTTAATAATTTCTTTGAACTGTATTTTTTCCCCTGGTTGGAATACAGGAATTGGACACATACATTTTAATCTCTTTTAAATTTTCCCTAATCCACATAACAGCTTAATTACACATACAAGTTCAAAGCTATGCATACACCGCCACTGATATTTGGTTAAAAACCCCTGAGAATCAGTGATGTTTAAAATGTACACAAATATACAAAAAACTATTTCAAAGTAAAATGTATCTTTTATTGTTTGTGGATGAAGCCTGATTTGGAAATGTTGGCTTCCTTTTGGAGAGAGATCTACCTTTGCATGTCTGCAAGTATTGTGTCCATACTTCCAGACATATGGGCACAATAATGCTGACTATGCTAACTGCACTAATCAGAACGCTAATAAAAAGAAAGAAAAATAAGTTTAAAATGTCAGTTTTGACTGTTTTGAATGATTAAAACCCAATTTTAAATACATTTTTCTCTTACATAGAGCTTGACGTCAGATCAGATTAATACCAGAAGATCAAATTTAACAAAAAAAAACTGATTAGGTTTAAGTATCTTGAATTAGAGTTTGAATTAAAGAAAATCCACCATACATTCAAATTTGTGCACCTAATTCTTGGTTTTGAAAATGACTGATACTACAATTATATCAATCTTGAAAATAAAACTCTCCATCAAATCATTAAAACCCAAAAAACTATTACCTTCGTGCCTTGGTAAGGTTGGTAAGTCTGGGTAAACGTTTCTCTGGAACGGGAAGTTAATGTGTCTGCACTGACTATCGCAAACCTGAAAATAGCAACAGTGATGTCGGTCAAGTGTATGTTTTATTCAGCGACAAACAGCAAAAAAAAAAATCAAGAAAATCAAAACAAACAAGCCAACATTTCCCAGAGGATCGCACCACACTGCGGCCTGCGGGCTTTCTGTCACTGATGGAGGTTTAAAGCAAGAGGCTTGATGAAAAAGCTCTTTTGGCAGTCGATGTCCAAACACGGGCAAAACACATCACCTATTCCAACGTAGTAAACAACCACATGGCAAGCAAAGAGCTGCCAATTGCTAAAAAGTGTTTATGGCGAAGTTGAAACCTCTGAACAGCCCAAAGGCTGGCGTCCCTGAGCTGCCTCCGATGGAAACTAAAAGCTCCTTTCATTCAGCGTTGTCTGTGTGAATATCCCGCGATATCCAAGGCCCAGTCCTCTATTGTGTTTCTGCCAAATAATTACACTGCCTGTAATCTTGATGCAGAACAAGATGCCACACCACACACTTAGGCAACCTTTGCAACTTTTTCTATCCTCTTTTGTGGGATTTAAAATGAAGCTTTTCTCCATAAAACCAAATTACTCTGGAATCTTTAGCTGTGCTTACTTCAAAATCGTGACCTTGCTTCTTCATTTTTTTTCTTTTTAAGATTGACATTCTTGCCTGTCACTCTCACATGCAGGCGAAAGCTCTCTGAAGAGGCATGTTGCGGAAAATATTACGGCACCTCCTAACAATCCTTTAATGTCTCATTTTCAGCATATTTGTGGCCACCGGTTGACCACAGGTCCACCGCTCTCCGTCTTTCCATGTGTCTCCGGCGTAGGGAGCGGCTCACACTACATGCCATGCTTCCACATCTGCTGTTCACTCCCTGCAGCCTTCAGGGTCCTCTGCAGACATCAGCTGTTTGTGCTGAACCCATATGAGCTGCTTCATAACCAAGGAGGAATCAGGTGTCTGCTATAACATCCAGTTTGTTTGGATTCAAGCGTGAACTCAGCACATTCGCTTAGCTTCTTTAGAAAAATCTGAAATTTAGCTGTGGCAGAAGACACAGGTCCAGGTTGATGTTATTTAAGGTTTGTGGAAGCTGCCTGCAGCAGGTTTGAAACAGTCTGCCAAGGAAAAAAAAGAGAAAGAATTTCTAGATTTGTGGCTTTAAATATCTGAGGGTGGTCGTTTTTATTTGAATAGCTAATATTTACTGCATCCACACCTGAAAATAGCCAGAAATTGGGCTGTCGAAGGAATTTTAAAAGGACAGTTCTTGATTTTTAGATATGTGATGTCGACAAGTAGTCTAACCCGCTTTTTTGAGATTCAGATATAAAGAGAGAGCTCTGATGCTGCATTTGAAACTCATATTCTCGAAAAGCAAAATGAGATTTTCTGTGAGATATAGACCTACTGTGTCGAAGGACTCGGCTAATAAAGAAATTCATCCAACTTGCCAATAGCACTAAGTTACAAAAGCTTAGAAGAAGCATTCAACATTTTAAAATAATATATTAAGGACATTGTATAAAATGTATGGACGTTTCATTTGAATTAACCTGAAATTTGAAAACAAAGTAGAAAGAAAATACATATTTGAACATAAACTTGTCAAAACCAAGGACATTTCTTACAAGTGCACCAGTATTGCAGTATTCCTTACTAACACGCATACAGCATACCACTTACTCCAGAGGAAATGAAGCCGCAACCCCTACATGCACTGCGCATTCATCCATCACATGATCAGATGATTTGTGGAAGCCTGGACTGCTGGAACCACATTTTGTGTCCCAGAGCAGAAGTATGTTGTAGCAACACAACTGAGCAAAGGGACATAAGAAGTGGTTAGTTTCTATATTGTGTAAATACATTAGATGTGGTACTGGAAGTAGCTCCTGGCTGTCTGCCTATGAAAACACAAAATGCTTATTTTTATGTGTCACAATGGTGAACATGATTCTAGTTTGTTCCAGTAAATTCTCATTTATACTCATCAAACCCAAAAGTTTCCCATTTGGACTATTTCTAAATTTCCACATCCAAACTTTCCATTAAAAGATTTTCATAAAGTTAAACATTCATTGTGAATTTTCCAGTCCTTTGTGCAAGTCTAAGGCAGCGTATTCACAGACAAGATTCAAACAGTTTGTAAAGTCTATCAGACGACGCAATGGGATAACAGTTAGTTAATGACAATAATATCTGTAGCTAATGACGCTAATATCTGCTCCACAGCTTCTTATCGACATGAATTCAAAGTGAGTATTACAGTCCGGTGTACATGTGATTGTCCGGTTGAAAATCTGATATACTTAGACTTCTCCAACCTCTGCTGGATACATCTGCTGTACACTAAACAGAAATTTCTTCCACAAATTAGGTTTGATAAAAGCTTTATTCTAAGTATGAAAATACTAGAAAAGGCATATTTGGGAGAAGAAGGACAAATACAGCAATATATGGCCTGATTAAGCCCCGACACCAGTCATTTAAAACTGATTCAAATCTTTAAAACACTATTTGTGGTTTGTGAAAAGTTATACTCAGTTTGTGAAAACAAAATCTGTGTTATTTGGTTTTTCAAAAAATTCCAATAAAAATATTTCTGGACCCAACCAATGTAGAGTTAGATTCAATAATTTAGTAAAGATGGTAAAAGTTGTTTTTTTGCAGCAGCAGCAGGTAAGATATTCTATCTTTCTAATATTTTATTAGAACTTAAAAAAAATAACTATCCTTTTAATCCCTTAGCAAGTAGAAAGAGGAGAAAGTACAAAAATATTTGGCTTTTATCAGTACAACCTGCACAAAATTACCCATCCTTTCATTTTCTTCTGCTGCAAAGACAGGAAACCCAGACCTCACACTTCAGTTCCTTCTAGAGGATTCAAAGTTTCTCCCAGCCCAGGTGGGACATATGATCTGTCAATGAGTTCAGGATTGTTGGGTCTCCTCTCGGTAGGACTTGTCCAGAAAACCTCCAAAGAGACGCGATCTCCCCGAATCACCTTAAGTGACTCTGTCACACAGAGAGGAGCACCGTCTCTTCTCCAGTGTCTCTCAGGTTGACCCCAGCCGTCCTACAGGAATAGCTCATTTTAGTCGCTTGCATGAAGAAGGCTGTCCTGTCTGTCATGATCCAGACTTCATCGCTCCAGCCAAGAGTCAAAACATTGACAAACTAGTAAAGCGAGTGTTTGCCAGGAATCTTGATTACAAAGTTATCTGACAATAACTTCAATTCAAGAGTATTTTTCACTTTTGGTGACGTTAGATGGGCTAGACTCTACATGCCTGCCTCCTAAACATGTATTGTCTCAAAAGTGTAAGGAACCCTGTCTTGATTACGTCTTCTTAGTTTAGTTGTGTGAATCATCATCAAGTCGGCCTTTGTGTGGGAGGCCTCGTCTTTCCCTCTGCTTTTGTCAGATCTTGTATTCACATTGTCCAGCTTGTTCCTTTAACTCCTCTCCTGTTTCACCAGCCTTGTTATTCCCATGGATTTGTGTTCAGATTTCATCTGAATTAAGTTTCTGGGTAAGTTTTTATTCTGTTTGACACACCCACTACCCCCCCCCCCCCCTCTCTCTCTCTCTCTTTCTACAATGTCTTAAAGAAAGTCTGACTTCTGTTTAACCTGTGATGACCTAACAAGAAAAAACAGGATTAAAGTAAACTTTTGTTCTTGCTTATACTAAAATGATGCATTTCCACCAATCATGAGTCACACCACCATTTTGACAGTTCTCATTAATTCACAATCAAAGCATTTGAAATGCTATTTGCTCTAAAGAAGGTAAAGTAAATTTAGCCAATGTATTTAAGGCACTGAAGCCCACAATACAAATGGAAGTAAAACTTAAAAGAACCGCTCTGATTATATTAGTATGCCAGCAAAAGATGTGATAGTTTACATTATGATTATTGTTTAAAAATACATTTTGCTTTTGGACGGCACATTAAGGCCACTGAAAGCAAAACATTATACCGATAATAAAAAAACTTGTTTATAAAGGCAAATGAAAATGGACTGAAGAAGGAAAATGGGTTTTTCTTTTCTTTTCTATTTATATAAAAAGAAAAAGAAAAAAAGTAAAGAAAATTATGTTTTGCAACCAAATTTAAGAATAAGAAAACACTCTGAATTTTAGACATAAATTATAACAAAAGTAAATAAATAAAATAGAGATTGTAGCAAATCGCTACTCTGGGAGACCATTTGATTTACTCAAGAATTACAGGACCATTTTCACCAAAGGATTTATTTTTACCAGGCTCCAACATACCAAAGTCAGACCTGATCCAGCCTAGCAGCTTTTAGAAACTCCTGTTTGCTGACCTTTGACCTACCCCTCCTTCTGTGCTTCTCCTGTTTGGTTTTGGCTAAACATTACGCATCCTGGTGTGAGGTTTGGTCTTTTCCAGTGCGACTTACCAAACAATTAATACAGAGGTTTTCTTTATCCTCCCAATGAGATGTAGTATTGTGGATTTTCACTTTAAGGGCCTTTTCGTTCTGTCTTAAGGCATACTTCCCGGTCTGTTTGCTTTTCCCACTGACAGTGTCATTAATTTCATCATCTATTGCAGCCCAAAGAGCCAGTCCCTCTGTAGATAATTGTTTGGCGATTGTTTGTTTTTCATTCCTTTTAATTGCTCAAGCTAATAAAGCTTGCCATAAAACTGTCTCTGTGCAGGTAACACCAAGTACATAGCAGCTAAAGGAGCCCACAGGTTAAACCACAAACAGAGAAGTCCCAAGACAACAACAACAACAACAAAAATAAAAATGAAATAAAATAAAGACCCTGGATTAAATGAAAATTCCTGGTCATGGGGACCAAGAAAACCTCCAAAAATTAAAAATATGACCAGCTGCACAACCAGGTGCAGTCAGACTTATGAAGAAACGTTTTGCATTGCAGTGTTGCAAACAAAAGATATCGCGATGGATGAAGAGTCTTGGTCTTTAAAAACAATCAATGGTAAACAAAGAGCCGATGCAAAAGTGTTGCTATGTAAAAAAATAATAAACATAATTCAAATAAACTGTTCTGATTTTGTTGTAGTTTTACATTTTATCAAAAGCAACACAGGTGACTCTGCTGTTTATTTGACTTTCTGATCATTCTCAAAGATTCTCCAAACTCAAATTAGCTTCGCTGATGCCTACAAGTTGCAGGTTGGAACAGGCATAAATTGGAATAACTGTTGAAAAGTGATGAATTATTTTTACACGTTTATATAAAATGTTTATTATGATGTTCCAATGCAGTGAAACTATGTTTTTTGTGTGTTTGGTTTTTTTTTTTACACATTGCCACCTTACTGTGCGAATGTCATACCTGATATGCTTCTAACAAGTCTTCGGTCATTAAAAACTCCCTGTTGCATAACAATACAGCGTCAGAGGTCGCTGCCAAAGAAAGCAATCAAAGTTTCTCCAATGCGCTGGTCATTAAACCTAACGAGGCCTTCAGCAGCGCTGTTTGCCCCTTGCTCTTGTGTCTGGACGTCAGCGACGCCTCGTAAGGCATCCCGGCCTGCACGCAGCAGGGGAGCCTCTCTGTGGCTGACTGAAAGGCCTTTCCCAAATGGCCTTTCAGTCAAGCTCTTACAGAATAAAGACTCCACAAACATTTCATCCCCGCGGCCCGGAAAGCTCCCGCCTAATTCACTTGAGTGATAAAGCCTGTTTCCCTCCATTTACCTGTCATTTCTTCTCTCCTGCCTCCATTTGCCTGTCAACATTCGGATGTGTTGTTTTTCGCTGCCATCAACTTAAATTACAGAAAGACTAACCGTTGTTTCACACACATATAAGAGAAAATTTGCAGCTTAACGCTTAAGAAGATTAAATTTGAATAAATAAGATTTTTATTTTCATCTGAAATGTGATGGACTGGCCGCTGAGTCAACTTTGCCGCAACTTCTCGCCAGTCACAGAAAAAAAATTAAAAAATAAACTGAACTGAGTGGAATGTGATCTGTCCTCCATAAGTGATATCATACAGATAAATTATAACTGAACACAACTGCGGTCATAAATCATCGCGGGGGGGGATGTGATTACGCACCTATTTCATGATCGTATTACCAATGCCGTCTGCGCACAGAGTAAGCAACACTAATTTCTCTGCTCCTTTTATAACTGCAGTGCAGTCCTAAGTGCAGCATAATGGGATCATCTTAATGACCAGCTGCATTTACACCTACCACTACTGCATGTATGTGAGCTAATGTCTCTCGTATGTCTTTCGTGTGGCTCAATGTATCAAAGCAAGCCTCCGAGTGTAACGTAACACACGATACGACTCAGGTAGCTCCGGGAAAATAAGGCGGTGGTCCTTTTTACGCCGACAACAGAATCGTCTAATCTCAATTAACCCAATTTCTGGTTTGGCCCTTAAGCTCTTAAGCGTCTAAACGCTCTGAAATCTCAAAGAGGCAGCAACAAGTCAACAATATTTAGGAGGAGACCCCTTCATCGCAGAGGATATCCTGCATATATCCTGGACTCGGTCTCTGGTGGCTCTCCCACCATGAACCCCTTCTCCTCCCCGGATTAAGACTGAGGACAGTCCATTTCCGGGCAGCACTGTTAAGTGCTTCTCCGAGACCTGGGCAGTTGTTGTGGAGCAGAGATAAAAGGATTTGTATGAGGGAAGTGCTTAAATGTCGTCCTTCAGCTCCTGAGATGTGCTGCAGCACAACGAGAAACAAAATTCTGATGCAGCAAGTGAAAAATAACAAACACGGTGTGGGAATTTCTTACGATTCTGTACATGGCTGTCAACATTTTTATCTTGACATATAGAAACTGAGCTTTTTTTTCAGGAAACAGAAAAAAAAAACACTGCTCTGTTTTTGCAGCTGAATTGTGTAGATTCTCACTTAATTTCCAAAAGTAATTTTCATAAGAACTTTAGAAAATGAGGTGTTTTGCTTTCTCTAAAGAAGAAAGAAACACGATCTGGGTCAAAAATTAGACTTTTTTTTTTTTTTTTTTTTGCATCAAAACACCTTCTTTCCTATGTATTAATTTCTTTTCTCTATTTCAGGTAGTCAGATATTTTGAATCCAAATAATCTGTGCTCTGTGCTTACCATTCAGAGAGAGGGGCATTTCATTAAAGTTAAATCTTTAAATAGCTAGTAATATGTTCATTCTCAACTTACTTAATAACTTTGCTTAACACGCTGTTAATGTATTATAAAGTCTTATAATATTGAAACTACTATGTATTTCAATATAATCATTCAGATTCCAAATTAATTATCATTTTTTTGATTCTCAGAATAAGAAGGACTAATTGCTACAGTACATGACACACAGTTTTAATGTATTATCATCTCTACATTGTCTAGGGCAGGGGTGAGCTTCAGGCCTCCAGGGCCGATGTCCTGCAACTTTTAGATGTTTAACACACCTGAATCAAATAATGAGGTCATTAGCAGGACTCTGGAGAAGTCGACTCCACTTAGGAGGTGATTTGGCTACTTCATTGACTAGTCCAGGTCTAGGGCCTAGGGATTAGTGTATAGGCAGAGTTTGAGATGGTATTTAATTCAAACTGAATGAAAATATTGTTCAAAAATATTATGTTATCACAGCAAATCAAAATAGTAAAAATTGTTTACAGTATCCTACAACGGCCCTCAAAAGTGTCCACGAACTTGTTAAATTGCCAGATTGCTTTGAATAAAATACAGTAAAAATTTTATGTGTCCTATTTGGTACAACTGCACTGAAAAACAAACACATTTATTTGCATAGAGGTATGCAAGCTTTGACAAATACTTTGCTGTTTCATTCCAGCAGTCAGTCTTCTTTTGATCACATCTCCCATCGGTTCAGCTATCCTGATTGAATTTTCCTGACCTTTGCTCGTTTAAATCTTTTGGCAAAAGCCATTATTTGCTTAGCACAGCAGTTCCAAAGAAACAGTCATACTTGGACAAAGTATGGGACAAAAGAGATGGTAAAAATCTGAAATTAATAAAAAATTATATAATACAGGACGATGTGTTGTTCAATGATGGTGAAATAACCTATTGAATTGACTGCTACCAAGACATGGACGTCCCTGTCTCTCTTCAATACATTTTTGAAGCCCCAGCATCTCCTACCCTAGCACCAACGCTTTGTGTCCCTCCTCCCTCTGCTGAGCTGTCACCCTGTCAACTCTGACAGAACCCAATAGTGGTCTTCCTTCAAAGCTGATTATTGTTAGCCTTCACATTACTGCATTATTAAATTCTCAATTGTGATCCCAAATGGATAAACATAAACAAGGCAGAAATTGGTCTTGCCGAGAGGCAGATAGCAACATCGAAGAAGCTGCAGGAATTTCCATCAAGGGCTGGTTGAGTCCAAAATGAGGCAAACGTCAGTTTAGCAGAACCGAGCGCATCCAAGAATAACATGCAACCTGTTCGCTTAAGATTATCAGTGGATGGAGACCTGGGGTCCGTTTCAAAAAGCGAGTTTTGTACCTGAATTCTGCTTTTGGTGAGACTTGGGTTTTTCTGTTTATTTATTTGTCTGCTTTAGGCTTTGTCAAAATGAAATTACCAATAAATGTTATAGATAGCATTAACATAGCTGTAATAATCCATATTCAGACAATTCTGGTAACTACAGGAAGGAATTTTGCTATTCTATTTTTGGAAAATAATACATTTAGTTTAAAAATAAATATTTTATATTGTGACTAAAATACTTAAAATTCAAGCCACATTGTTATACAAAGTTTCATGTTGGTTAGGAAATTAAGAATTAATTTTTGATGGCAAAAAATTACTTTTGCAAATATATAATATCTATTTACATCGAAGCCTTTAGTTTTTCTATTTAAAAAAATATCAGTGATACTTTCCCCTTTAAGTTGAATAAATATCATTTGTCCTTCTAGCTGCTAATGTCACATGAAAAAAAACAACATCCTCACGAGCCGGTTGGAAAACACACAGTGAATCTGCTCTCCTTCCCTAACCACATCTTACACATTTCACACTCTGCGCCGCAGAGTGAACAGAGCTGCTGCTCCGTGGCGTTGCTAAACGTTTTATCTCAGCATGTGTAGCGCTGAGGTGCCTGTTTCTGTTTCACTCCCAGACCTCAGTGGGCGAGGGCTCATCAGGATTCAGCAGGTTCACCTGCCCGTCTCTTACTTCACTCGGCAGTGTGCGGTGTGGCTGCTCAGCAGGGAAACGCATGTTTCTCTAATGTGAGCCGCAGCCTTCCTGTTGACATATGTCTCATCTTGCTATCCTCACTTGCTCAGCTAGCTAATAAAAAAAATTTAAATACAGAAACCCGAAGCAATGTTTTTTGGTTTTTTATGTTATGTGACCTAGAGCGATGATTTAAGTCTAATATAGTGCATTGGAGTACAGAGAACAATATTTTATATTTTCTGAATAGATTTAATGCTCCAGTTCAACATCTTACAGAACCGCAGATATTAGGTATTTCATTTTACATGGCAAAAACTTGGATGTTTATACTACATAGTGATTTTTTTCCCCATAAAAAATTTGAGCCATTTGGATTTAATCTACATTTCAGTTTTATGAGAATCTCACCAAATAACTTTGAATAAAAGTACTACAGCCTTACAGTAAAATGGTATTTACACATAAATGCATAACAAAATGACATAAAAGCTTTTATTTACAAGGGAAATTCAAAGATAATTACCAGCACTGCTAAAATAAGGTGAAATACAGCGAGAGAAACTCCAGCCACTCCAGAAGTTTCTCCAGTATCTTATAAAAATTATTTTAAACCACAGGAATGGTGTGGGCCTAGGCCTTCTTTTTGAGAATGGCATGATGATCTGGTAACACAAAACATATTTTATCTCTCAGTGTTAGGTCTTAATTTAACTTAAAATATTTTTTTCTGGAGCTTGTTGCAGAAAAAAATAACACGCATCCATTCAAACCATATAATCAAACACAAGAACACAGTTTGCTGTAAAATGCTTCCTGGTTTTGCAGGAAGACATGTTGTAATGAGAAAAATAAAATTACACTGCATGGGGAAAATTATAAATGACACAAAACACTTCAAGACTGCACCAGATGCAGTGTCTGCAAACATAAAAAATAAAACCATAATATCATTATGACAACTATAATATCATTTCACATTTCCCTGAACCTTCAGCATTATATGTTAGCAAGAATCCATTTGCTCGGTTATGAGAAAAGGTTATGTTACTGATTATCTTGAAAGAAAGGTAAAAAGTCAATATTCTTTTGTTAATTATTACCTTAAAATAATTACTCAAATTCAGGCTACGATAAAAAGTAAAAATCACATAATTAGAATTAGTAACATTGTGTATTTTAACAATTTTTGGGAATTCAAATATTAAAATTTAAAAGTAATTGCAAATATATTTGAGTGTAGAAAATAAACAAATAATTTATTTCTATAGTTTATAGATTATGATATAATTTTATTTAATTTCCATGTCGCCCTGCGACAGACTGGCGACCTGTCCAGGCCGTACCCCGCCTCTCGCCCGGAACGTCAGCTGGAGATAGGCACCAGCAACCCTCCCGACCCCTCTAAGGGACAAGGGTGCAAAGAAAATGGATGGATGGATGGATTTATTTAATTTCAAAAATTTTAATTATATCTAAATATCTTGACAAGTCAAATGTGCTCATATTTAGTCCCTCTTATAAGTTCATATACATTTTTCCCCATCATTCTGTCAGTGTTAGACACACACACGTCTCTTAATGAATATATTCCTCGTGTTGCTGAATGGTTTCATCCACAATAAGAAGCAATTCTGACACATCACGTGTCTCTGATCCATGTTTGATGTCTTCAAATCCAAACTTTCTGTCATCTTTACTTGCTCTAACTTTTTAAAACAGCACAACTCAAGTCCAGTCTTCAAAGTGTGCATGAGTCAGCAGGAGACTTAAAATAAGGTGCAAATATGTTGCTCTGGGCTCATTTAGAGCAATAATCAAAGGGTAAAATGCGACCACTTACACTAACTCCCAATCATTTTTCAAAAAAACACAATTAAAATTCCATCACAGCAAATCTGTAACACTAGATCGTTCTCATTTCTAAATCGTGTTGCATCTTGCTCACAAGAAAAAAAGCTGTGCAGGCCTATTCCTGAGTGAGGTATGAAGAGTTCCTCCGTTGCTACTGGAATCGCCTAGCAGTGTTTCCCAGAGTCAAAGCAACACCGTCCTGCATGTTTAAGAAAATTCCCCGCTATAACTCATCTGACGCCCTTTGATGAGCAACTAACTGACTTTTGCTGAGCTTGACAATGAGCCGTTGAGGTGTTTCACACCTTTGAATCGAGCATGCTTTGAGCAACAGGCGTGCAAAACGTGCAGGACGGCGTGTACCGGGAACCACGGCTGGGCAACGGTGTCCTGAGACACAAAGCCAAAGAAAACACACATGGAGAAGTGATTCAAATGGACATGCGGTGTCACGTCATGTCCCATTCTGTGGACGTCAAATGCCCGGCGGATCCTCCGCTCCGCTCTGAGTCCCCTCCACAAAGCACGCAGTCAGCAAAGCCACTGACAGAACCACAGAGCCACAGCGCCGACCTACAGGGACGCAGCCCAAAACACACACCCTAAACCTATAGCCAGCCGCCTGCCGCCTTCTCGGACCCACTGGCTGTCTCACACACCTCAGTGCTCGGAGTTACTGACAGGTGGACACCATGTCATGCTGCTGCGGCGCGGTGTGGACCCGCTGCTGACTGCTCCTCATGGCTGCTTCAGCTGCTTTATGCCGAGCCGTGCGGTTTGCTCCTCAGGTCTCATCCTTTAATCTGCCAGCCATGAGGTATTACACCGGAGCTGGAGGGCTGAGCCCATAGGTGCACGTCCCAGTGGGGTCAACTTACAGCATGCACACACACCAATCAACAAGCCCTCGAACTGTTTGCCCGCCCGCTCTGCTGTACTCTGCTCTGCCTGTGTGTCGTCTCTCATCGTCCCTCTCTCTCTGCCCGCCTCACTTCTTCCTCCTGCTCCCCCTGGAGTCAGCCGGCTTTACTTGTTCACACATGCACACACACACCAACACACACACCACATCTCCTCTGATTTCTCCCCTCCCCCTTTCTTGCAGGGCAGCTACTCTTACAGAGTGAAAATTTGCTCTGTAACCAGCTGGAGGCGGGTGTATATTCATCCTCTGAGAAACTGAAGCGAAATTTTAGAGAAAAAAAACTCGTCTGTGAGTTGGAGACGCTGTGACAGAGAAGTCCTGACTGTCCAAACACCGGCATGTAGTCATGTTCTAAAGAAAGACCGTTACGCAATCCGGTTTCACTTTTGTTTTGAATAAATTTGGAAAAGTGTGTTTGATTCTTTTTGTTTTTTAACTGGATCACATCTTCAATCATATGAAAGATACAGATATACGTGCAAATAACCTATAAATACCTTTATTTAAGCACAAAATATAAATACTCTTTAAAGGTGTAGAATGAAGTTGAAATGATTTCAGCACAGTGTATTTATAAAAGGTTAAAAGTCCTCTCAGGATACTTTGTGCAAAAGCGCAGAGGCACGGTTTAAATCCAGTTACACACAATCCAATTCAAGTAATTCCAGTAATCTCAGACCAGTATAGGATGGTTCAAATATAAATTACATCTATTATTGAAATCTAATTAGCAAATCAACTAAGAATAACAACAGCTGCAATCATTAAATATTTGTGCTAAAGTCCCATGCTATCAATTTGTACTAATACCCAGGATTAATACATTTATAAATGTCTTATATTGTAGAACTACAACAAATGTCTAGAAAAATGTAACATTTAGTATTT
This sequence comes from Micropoecilia bifurca, assembly GCA_903067075.1. Classification (NCBI taxonomy): domain Eukaryota; kingdom Metazoa; phylum Chordata; class Actinopteri; order Cyprinodontiformes; family Poeciliidae; genus Micropoecilia; species Micropoecilia bifurca. The sequence continues at coordinate 19,570 of CAEGAF010008450.1, forward strand.
TAAAAAAATCATGGAATAAAATATGAGTATTTACAAAATTACAACTGCAATCCTTCTCATAACTTAGATGAATTTTGATACAATTAATTTAATAGGAAATTTTTCAAGTAGATTTTTTTTAATCAAAAATAATAGGAGTTATAGATACAAAATATTTTTACTTCCTAAAAGTTGGCCAGACTGCTGATTAACCATTAATATCTGACTCGCAACTTACTGTATTATAGAAACCATTTTTTCCCCTTCAGGCAAATGTTTGTTGATTTGAATATCAGGAAACGGTTTGAGGAAAATCGCTGCCAGTGTAAACTTGCTCCTATTTTTTGGCATGTAACAATTCAAACTGAAAATGTTCAGGATGAACCTTTCAGTTTGGCAGGCATGTGGACCTAACCAATAAAACATTATTTAAAATGTGTGCATATAGGCGATTTGTGCATAACATGTTTTGATTTCTTTTGCAACTTTGTGGTTTTTGAGAGAAATATAGTCGGTAGAGAAACAGTGATTGTTTGGCTAAGTTCAATTTGTCATAAATATTTTTTTAATATAAGTTGCAAAGTTTGTTTTCTTTTTTTTTGCCTTGTGCAGGCCTACATGAAAACTGCAGATCTGGGTAAAACATATTTATAGTCAGATATAGTGCATTTTGTAACTATGAACTTTGATGATTGCTTAGTTTTTACTAAGTCAAGAAATATTCAAGATCATACTTTGCTGTTGAATAACTAATACCATATGATTTTTTAATGCACAGCTGCGCCTCTGATATCTGCAGTCAGAGCAATAAGAAGTAGAAAAACATTAACAACATTGCAGCTATGACAAACAAGGCTGGATTTATGTTTATCTTGCCACTAAGCACAGTGAAGAAGCTTGTAAGGGAGTTTAAAAAGGCTCTCTAAAGTTCACAGTTCAAGAGCTTAGCATTTTCTGTCAATACATCACACTTCAGCTATAAAACATCAGTTCATTTTAAAGCATTTGCACATCTTTACCATGGTGATAATCACAGTGAAGGGCGCCATATGGCAACAACAGATTACTTCACACTTGTATCAAGCAAAACCTTTAAATGTAATTGGATTTATAGGAAATCAAAATTTAAAAAAAAAACAACCTTTTGTTTTCTTTCAAGGTGAAATCACCTTAGAATGAAAGGAGACCCAGCTAGAATAAGGAGCCCAGACAAAAAAGCTTTTTCACACCAGTGAGTGGAAGTCCAGTAAAGTATATTAAGTCTGATAAGACATCCAGAGATTAAGAAGGGATTGGATTATGCATAGAGGGAGGATTTATGTAGGTAGGGTGGTGAGAAATTAAAGGTTTAAACTCTGAGGCGGAGCAACAGGCAGTTCTGGTTCTGCTCCTAAGTGTGGTGCTGCTGCTATAAGCCTGCAGAAAAAGTATCCACTGCATTACTTACACTGTAGGGCTTTTGTTCAGAAAACCTTCGATCTTCTTGTGCCATGTGACTCGCAAGTGTCTGGAGTGGTATTTTCCCTGTCACATTGTAATCCTATATCTTCAAATCTGGACATGTTGGGTGTGCAGGTGATTATTTCAGCAGCGATGCGTTTTAGTTGTCAATTACCTTACATGGAGCTGTCACCACAGATCAATAAATAATAAATACATCACTAAATATCTGGAGCTGACATTAGTATTTCATTATAAGAGCCTGACCTTGTGAGCCAAAGGTAGGTTTGCAGAAACATGAGTACAGGGTCTTGCAAAAATATTCATTCATCTAAATAGTTCTTAAATTTTGTCACTTTGTAGTAATATGTTTTATTGCACTTTATTGGGGGATCCAGATTTTCTATGGAGGTTTGTTCATTTAAAAAGCCTCCAAAGTTTGGAACATCACACATAGAGCTATTTAATCTACCATTGGAAACTGACAAGTTGAGAAATTAGAGCATTAGTTGGAGAAGCAGTCAAGAGACCCATAGTAACTCTGGAGGAGCTGCAGAGATCTTCAGCTCAGATGCGTGAATCTGACAATTCAAACAACAACTAAGCAATTTGAAACCTGGGCAGAGCTTCACCATCCAACAGACGAAGATTACATTTGCAGCTGGAGCTATAATAGCACAGTTTAAATTTAAAAACAGCAATGTGTCTAAACAGCTGAGTTAAAGTCCAGACCTAAATCAAATTGAGAATCTAACTATGTGTCATTTTCTTTCCATTTTACTGTCCTGCACTGCATTGTGTTGGTTTTTGACGTAAAATCCACATACAATAAATTGGCATTTGTGACCTGAACACGACTAAATGTGAAGAAGTTGAAGGCAGGTGTGAAGGTAAGGTTTGGGAGGTAAAACAATGAAAAGTCAGCAAACTGCCGTAGTTTTGTGGTGAACAAAACTCGCAAAGAAATCTCAGCTTCATGTTTCAAGCACAACAAAACCTGAAGGAAACCTACAGCGTTATTTAGCTGAAGGACAAACAGAAGTTAAAAATGACCTTCTATCGCAACGTGAAAAGTGTCACCTGAATTGCAATCAAAACATTAATCACACTGAAAAAGGGGGTCGGCTGGGTGGTTTCTGGTTCATAAGAAAAAACCTTCGAGGGTTCATTCGACTAATTTCACAAATATTTGTAGCCCTGCTTGATCTTACGACACTCCTCCTTCACACAGGAACACCAAAACAAATCTGCAAGCATTTAAAGGCCGGCTGCTTTCATCTTTCCTGGCAGAATACATGTGAGGCTGGTTTGCCTCGTGAAGTTAAAGACGGGGGTCATTAGGAGAGAGGGCAGCGCTGACAAACCAGGAAGTCCGTCCTCAAAGGAGAACTGACACCGGAGCGTGAAAGAAACACACAATGCATTCAGATCATTGTCTTTTGTGATCATCCATACACCATGTCAGACAGGTTAACTCACAACAGTTGAACAAAATAAAGGAGCGTCTGTGGATATATTTTAAAATATCCGGGAGAGAATTGCGTACATTAACAATATTAGTTTATCCTTAGGCGCTATTCGTCCAGGAGGTGCAACGTTCATCTGTTCAAACATTTATACATGAGTACAAACAGCATGGGGGATTTCCTGCTATCACAACGTTCGAGAAAGGAGTCGGCTTCTGTGTGCCAGAGATGAACATGTGCAAATCAAACCCCAGAACAAACGCAGAGGACCTTATGAAGATCTGGGTCATTGGTATGCATAATCTGAAAGACCACTCAGCTTGAAAGAAGCCATTACTCAAAGTCACTGTAAAATGTCAAATCACAGGTGGGCTGTATGAGATTTAAAAATCTTGTGATGTTGTTGTGAAATGTTATCATCTGCTACAAATCCACATATTCCTCACTCTGCTTGCTCTCTTCTGTCATAATGACACACCGACATGCTATGTGACCTTTATTATCTTGGGCGTCATCATCAGGTGTGGACAGTTCCTGTCCAACAAGGTGAATGACTCATTGACTCCTGACACGTAAGTCAAATAATGCAACGATACTGCATTCAAATCAGTGTAATATTAACATGGCACATGCTGATGCTGCAATATGTTGAGTAATCGTCAAACAAAACAGAAACTTAAGCGTTACACTAGGAGGGGAAAGGCCAGAGAAAGCCATTTTGATGCATGGAGGCGGATGTGTTATGTTGTGTAGGAGCTTTGCTGCAGGAGGGACTGGCGCACTTCACAAAATAGATTGCATCATACGGAAATTATAGCAATGTTTGAAAACATCAGAGAGGAAGGTAAAGATTAACAACAAATGGGTCTCCCACATGGATGATGACCCAAAAAATGCCTTCAAATTTAGTTACAAATTGGCTTCAGGACAACAAAGTTAATGTTTTAGAGTGGAATCACAAAGTCCGGATGTCAGTCTAGTAGAAAAACTGAGCAGATTTAAAAAGGCATGTGTGAGAAAAGCGGTCTACAAATCTAAGTTACACCAGTTCTGTCAGAAGGGATGGGCTGAAATTCCTGCAAACTATTGTCAGAAGCTTGTGGAAAGAAAACATCTGACCTACGTTTAAAAGGCAGTTCTATCTGAGTAGGAGGAAATGTGATTAAACATCTGAATTTGAGAAGTTTAATTAAAATCTCGCTCGCTCTTTCTCTCCCTCTCTCTCTTGTTTATAGCCAGCAGAAATAATTTTTGTGTAACTAACTGACCTTAAACAAATTTAGCAATCTGACTAACCCATCAGATAAAAGAGAAACGAATAAATCATTCAATGTATGAAAATACTACCTGGTTTCAACTGTTCAAGGAAAAATCTAAAGTCAGAGTGAAAATAAAAGCAAACCGGAGCTGGTGGGTATCGTCCTTTTGAGTGCTGATATTTGTTAACAAAAAAAAAAAGCCCATCTGTGTTTGGGAGTTTAAGTGAGAACCTGAGAGATCACATCTTTTGCAACGTGCTGTAAGCGCTCAACAAATGAACAAATGCCTGAGGTGGGCGTACATCCATCAAAAGGGTGCACCAATTACGCCTGAAGAAACGCTGGAAAAACAATCCTGAGTCCAGCTAGATTAGACTCCTTTGTTTTCTTAAAGTGCAGCACATCTGATGCATGATCTTCGGCGGCTCCACATCTCCACCGCTGCCTATCGGACATCAAACCCGCCTTTGAAGCTTGTCATTTTACATCTCTGTAATTTATCGCCCCGCAACGTCAAACTAGCGGAAACCAAGCCGCCTGGAGTCAGTCCCCACACCACTTGAAACAAAATCGTCTCAGAAACGGACTGCCTTCTTCCCACTTCGGTAGGATACCAGTGGCACACACACACACACACACACACACACACACACACACACACACACACACACACACACACACACACACACACACACACAGGCATCTACTGTACTGTTGAGGAATCTGAATAGCAGTAACCACAACTCCACTAAGAATAACCTGCCTGTCTCGGTTACACTATCTGATAGGGCGGCTCACATTCAGCTTATAGTACATAGCATACAGTTGTACGCTGGTTACACCCCCTTATGCATGCACTGTCGTTCCGCTGTGTGTGTGCTGGAGGAGTGGTGACGTTGAGAGCTGGAGGGAGGAAGTGAGAGACAATATTACACGCCATCTATCTAGGTGGTATGCTGACACAACACATGCACATGCGAGGAGGAGGAGGAAGAGGGAGGGAGGAAGGGAGTGCTGCGGAAGAACGGTAGTGGAGTCTAGGTACATTTCTTTTGTTCAGACTGAATAAGGACAAGAATGATATAGGCACACACAGAATTTCATTTCATTTGTTGATTCACTTAAGCCATATACATAGAAGAAAATACATGGGAACCAAGAAGAATGCATCTACATGCATACAATATGTACAGTAATTTGGACGCAATATAAAAAAATAAATATCTAGTTCATCCTGTTAATGTTATTTGATCTGATCTGTATTTATACATGAGCAACAATCAGCTTAGCACCAAAGGGAATGGAAGGAAGGCAAACTTCATAGATACATTATGTGGCTGCTATTGTGTGAGATTTGTTCAGATATGCAAGATATTATAAGTTATAATGTAATAAATATACAGTCCTGACAGAAATTACAATCATTTTGATACCTGTACATATACAGTACAATGTTCTAATATTACATACCTAATCATGTACATATGCGTATTCAGAGTAAATATTCTATACATACATTTTGCCTTTAGTGAATGATACATTTCATTGTCAGTGCGCTAGATTACTATTATTCGCCATTTTTTTATACTTAAATTTATTAATTATGCTATACGGTGTAGAGATATATTTTCCAATTGTACATAAAGTTACACATGGTAACATCATGACAATGTAGGTGTTGATGGTAATCTTAATTAGATGTCCCGAGGGGGGAGAAACATTATTCGTACAGCAGCAACCTCAATAACTTGCTCAACCTGCCTTCTCGGCAAGAAAGTATGCATGGCTGCCCCGGCATCAAATATTTACCGACCTGGTGAGCTGAGGATGCCCACTGTTTTACTTTGTTTTAACGTCCACTGTTTTATCTTGAAGACTGAACTATGCACACAGCCTTCAGCTTTAACTGGATAAGTGTCATTGCGCGCTTGATTTAGCCCGGCACAGACAGGAAGCCCATCAGGTCACATCATAACGCTGTTTAAATCCAACACAGCTAGAAGACGGAGCGGGACGGATCGCGGCCGCTCGGCATCGATCGGCAGAGCTTGATGATGGAAGCGTTCACGTATCTACAGAAAGGTTTGCATGTGTTGTTCCAGTTACTGACAATGTCTGTGTGTGGACTGATGAAAGGGCAATTTCAAAAATGTGTCACTGGTTGACTGGTAGCAAAGTCTTACAAAAGGCACAACGCCAAAGTTGATAATATTTAGCATTAAACCATTTAGAGCACATGTGTCAAACTCAAGGCCTGCAGGCAACATCTGACCACAGTAGCTACAACGTTTTAATAGTTTGTTGATAAGTATTTTATTTAAGTATTAAATAAAGTTAACAAGTATTTGCATCTATATATTTTGAGGACGTTTGTGAAAGTCGGTTTGACACCAATGGTTTTAACTTTAAAGTCGTTGCAATCAGATACAAGAGATTTTTCTATACATGTTTATCTCCCAGTTTTTTTTCCAATGCAGAGAAAGTATTCCTCCCTCCTCCCTCACCCGGTGCTGCGAGCTGTCAGCCAATTGCGTATCACATCCAAACCACAAAGCACAAGTGTGATCATTTGAAAAATTTCCGGTAGCTAAAACGACATACGATCAGGCTACAGGCTGCTTAGAGCGGTGCTACCCCCTCTCTCACCTGTTGCTGCAAGCTGCAAGTCAGCTGCTTATAGTGTCCAAAAGACAAAGGTGGTGTTTTGAAAGTTTTCCAGTAGGAAATACCACATAAGATTTGACCACTGAAAAGTTTAGAGTAGCTCATTTGGGTTTTAAATTTGATCTCAAACACTATGAAACTGTGGTATTTATACTCAAGGTTATCATACAGTAAGAATCTTCTGCCTGCATGAGATACGTCAATAATAGCTTTATATCTGTTATTTCCACAGATTGGTGGCCTTCTTGTTTAAGGTTATCAAACACATACAAGCATAAACAGGCAGGTGCCAGATCAGAGCTGTTGGTTTTCCTGAATCCCTCCATATTCAGGAAAATATTCCAGGTGTATTCTGGGAAATAGTAGCGAGTTCAGAAGCAAACAACACAGTGAGACTACAATGTTCTCAATTTATGATGCACTTCTTCACCTCTATCATAGCAGGAATAATCCACCACTCCTCCAGCAAACAGATCCTGTTGTAAAAAAAATAAATAAATAAAAATAAGAGGACCTTCAAAGTCACCCTTTCACCCTGCAACTTCCTGTTCTTGTTCCCCGTCCACCCGCGTCTTCCTCGCCGTCCCTCTCGCTCGCACAGAGCATGCTCTGTCCTTCCTCTCCTAAAGTGACGGACTGGGCCACTTGGCAGGAAGACAGATGGAGTCGTCCTACTCTGCAGCACCTGCCTGGCCCACATTACCCAGCTCATCTCTGGCCTCAGCAAATCAGAGGCGGGATCAGGCACAGCTGCGTAAAACAACAGGCTTCACGGCGTATCACAGCAGCCAAATACAAAACAGCACTTCTGCTGAGACTACAGGAGACCCCGGCGAGCGCAGCGCAGCGCTCCGCCGCAGAGGCCCGAGCGGCACTGGGACACGCAGGAATGTTGCAAACACGGTGGCCCTGAGCTGAGCTGCAGACCAAACATGTGGCAAAATACAGCAACATTAGAGAAAAAGATATTACTGGCACAACAAGCCCTGGTGTAACAAATATTGATCAGCTTTGTTACTTGTCTGGTTGACACCGCCGTATTTGTTGTTGTTGTTGTTGTTGTTGTTGTTGTTGCTTATTTGTATTGTTTTGGGAATTTGTTTTAGGTATAAACGTTCAAACCATGCAGTTTTGGAAATGAAGATGACAGCATCTCGGAAAACACAAGGAGAGGACATTTCACAAAAATCCACTGAATTAAATGGATTTTAAGAAAAAACTTTACACACAGTCGCGTTGCAGAATAAACAAATTAAAAAGCTGCAAATATTGTTTTGAAAATCTAAAAAATATGCCATAATCCAATCATACAACACACATTTGTAGAAGAAAAACAAAACAGCTGCCCATGCATTTATAAAATGATTATTAAAAACTATTTAAGTATGTGAAGAAGAAAACAGTTTCTGGTTTATAAATGCAGAATTTTTTTAATTCAATTTTGTGTGTGTATTTCAGGGTTTGGGGTGTTGTGTATGTGTGTATTTTCTGTTTTGTTTGTTCCTATTCTATTTTATTTTGTTTTGTTTCTAAAATGAATAATAGAGATGCATCAATCAAATGGCCACATCTTGTTTTTCCTTCTTTATTTGCTCTTTTCTGATACTGAAAAATCTATTTTTAACATCATTAATGAAAAATACGCATAACACTGACTACCTTTAGTAAATATATGCATTGACCAACAGCATTTGCTATGATTCACTTTTTTGAGTTTAATAAAATCTGATAAAGGTAATGGGGATGTGCTTAAGTGTATAAAAGGATATTATCTCATTCATTTTTTTATTGGAATTACAATTACTAGCTCCATAAAAAAAACCATCCAGCATATTTTTTCTCTCTCTATTTTTGAGTGTTGCAGTCCTTGGATAAAAATTCAGAAAATCAGAAATCTGTATTAGTCAGAAGACCCCGGGGGAAGCATCTCTACTGATTCCGCAAACATTGCAAACATCCAGACTACAGAGCAGCTCCCATAATCTGGGAGCTGAACGGCATCTGAAATCTAAAGCGTTTCCCTAAAACAAAAAGGACAACTAAACCTGGAGAACAAAGAGCTTCTGATCGAGGATGGAGTTTCAAATCCAACTTCCTGTTCAAGGTGAGAAGAGAGATGCAGCGTTCTTAAAATATACGACCTGCTCAGTGTAAAGCTGCTGTATTCTCATACGTGTCAATCTGAACGCTGAAGGTCAGATGTGTTTGAACTGGTAGCTGTCAAGGATGGTGACGGCCTGATACGGGATTGCACATGACTTACAAATTCCTCCCAACGCAGAATTTAAAAACTTCCACACGTCCTGCAGAGGCAGGACAGCCTGAGGAGTGGGAGAAGAAATGCTGCCCCCTATCAGCGGCACTCATTCCTCCCCACTCAGGAGCGGAAACACACAATCCAACCCGAGACAGAAACAGAGGAAGCACAATGGTCAGACTGTGCTGAAAGGTTGTGCCGGCGGCCCGGCTGTGTGTGGAGGTTCTGTTGGGGCCGGCGGCGGCTCCGTCGCATACATATGGAAAAGGATGGACGTTAATACAGAAGGGTCGCAGTGGGGTTGTGAGTGTGACCACAGAGGTCTAAACAGGCACCTTCCTAACTCATACATTCACTGACATGTAAAATCAGGGCTCTGATCCGCTCATCTGGGGATGGGAGGAAATCACAATCCTAACACAACGGAAGCAGTGTTTTCAAAGCTTAACTAACCTCCTTGGGCTCTGATGCAACCTGGGTCTATTTTCCTAAAAAAAAAAAAAAAAGAAAAGAAAAGAAAAAAAAAGCCTCCATCCTTCAACCTTTCTTTCTGTAACTCAGCAAACCACTCAAAACCGGTTCCCATGGCAAAGCGGAGAACCTAACCTGCAACAGTTGGAAGTGAATACACACACAAGGAAGTAGACACACATGCAGGAGCTCAATGGTTGCAGCTTGTTGCTCAGCCATCATGCTGTAAATGTCAGAAGACTGCCGCCTCACTATCCTTCAACATTTTAGTGCTTCACAGAGAGTCAGCATCAGAAAACACCGATATCAGGAGAATCTGCTCCAGCTGCATGGAAAGATTGCATGAAAAAAAAAACTGTGCACGATGCCGCTCTTTAACAGCTCATCTGGACGAGACCAACTGGACGGTTAGAAATTTCCGAATAATGCAGCAGAACTAGTTCTCAGACATTGACTAATTACTGGTATGAAAATGTATCAAAGGTTTCAAAAGACTTCTGTCACGCCCTTCTTGAGGTTTTAAATCTTCTGGCTGAATAGAGAATAGCTGTTCCTACTGTGCACAGCCAGTCTGCTAGCTAAAAGAAAGTTTTAGCACATTTTGTTGACATTTTAACATCCTATGCAAACAGCTGGTGTAGTTAGCGCAGCTAGCATCACTAATTCGGTATATACGCAGCAGTGAAGTGCGGTGAGGTCCATTGCTGGTGAGGCACTGACTTTTAACTTAAGACACCATCCATGTTAAGGAAATTTCGAGCATGCAAATAACGCTGGGAGCCAAAAAGACTCATCTTTTACATGTCATCCATAGCCGCGTTAACTCAGTGAAACTTAAAAATTCAGGTATTAATTTCGTGCTATGATCCACAG
>CAEGAF010008451.1:0-36070 GCA_903067075.1 Micropoecilia bifurca
TCATTTTATTGGTAAATAGTCAGTATGTGTGTATTTGAATTCCATTACAAATCCAGTCGTTCTGGAAAGATACTGGACTAAAGTTTGGTGCAGTAAGAGCAACGTGTTAATTCAAATGCTCAAACAACTCCTTAAAAAATTTGAAAGAAAATGTAAATGCTCTAAAATTTAGAGCATTTACATTTTCTTTCAAATTTTTTTTAGAGTCTAAAAGGCCAAAGAAGTTAATATAGGTTGCCAAATAGAAGTACTAAAAGTTGGGCCGAGCCAGATTAGATCCTTGAATGAATGATTTCCTTGGCCAATGCTTTCAACTCCAAACATACAAATAAATAAAAATAAAAAAAATTCACTAAGCGCTATTAATTATAAATTACATACTCTAGATGTTGAGCTAGGGACTCAACAGGCTCATGCAACCATTTTGAATCACTAGTCTGGTTTAATGTTCTTATTGTACCGCCTCCGATCAGACAAGGCACCAGGGTGAAATGTTGATTGCACACGGAGTCAACACTAATTTTAGGATCTTCACTAGGTGCAACCGAGTGTCATTAATGTCAATGTGAATAACAGTCTTGAGTATTTACACTTATCCTCAGCCAGCAGATCCAGGCAGGTGCCAAATTCATTGGACGGAGGAGGCAGAGCTGTAGAGTCTTTCTAGATGGCAGCAAACTAAAGAAGCTTTGAGAAGCTTTGAGGGTGATACAATAGGGATTCCTTCAAAACGGTGGACGTTCCAGGTGAGGCAGGTGGTATAAATGTAAGAAAGGAAGAGCAGAGTCACACCAATAATTTCCTTTGACAACGCACCCAGGGCAGGTGGCTTCCCACACGTTCATCCATCTGGTCAGGATGCTGTCCTCCGTAAGCGGTGCACATGATGGGGGCTGAGCTCTTGGCTGTTCTCAGTTTGTGGAGGTAGCAGATGTTTTGGCTTTACTCATGAGTGATGTAATGCTATAAGTCTCTCTACTTATAGAGAAAGAACATCACAACATGGACCTCGGCGTCTTGCACAAGAACCCAAGCCTCTAACTCGTGACCTTCAAATCAGCGGAGAACAACTCTGTCAGAGTTGATTCAAGTATGTTCAGCAACACTCAAACTTTTTTATCTGTAGTAAATGTGTAAGTTTCATATCTGATGCTATCATTAACAATGTTTATTTATCCATGTGACAATAAAAGGCTTGGTAAATAAGAAGAATATGTCTTACTCATAGTTAAGGCACAATGCAATTTTTAGCAACCAGACCTGCAGGTTTGGTTTAGGCTCATTTTGGACTAATTCTGTCTCAAGCAATAAAAGATCTGTACGTTCAATGTGACATAGTGTGGTTTGCTGCACAATGAGGAACAGAGACAAGCTGTCTAACAAAGGAAAGAGAAAGAGGGAAGAGCTTTTAGGGCTAATTAGAGTGATGATAGGGGGCCCAGAGTGAGGGCCCCTATCAAAGAGTCAAAATGTCAAGAACGTGGCGGAGGGAAGAAGAGAAGAATGAGGAGGAGGTCAGGGTAGGATATGAAGACCTGGTTCTAAGATGTAAAACCAGAGAGAGGACTAACAAAATGTTCCACAGACCTGAGATTCTTTCTCAGCTAGAATCATTTCATTTTTCTTTTTCATTTTCTTTCTCCAACATTTTCAGCGGACACCAACATGTTAAGATACGTCACATACATTTTACAGAGTATTAAAGCCTGTAAAGGCCACCGCCAAAGTAACTATAAACAAAACATAAACTGGTGAGCTGAAATTTAGACAAAAGAAAATGGAACTTAAGGAAACAAAGCATCTCAGTCGCAAGTGACTAGAAGGGTTATTTAATAATGATGCTGCATTTCCTGCAGTCTCTTCTTAGGTGTCATATGTGTCTATTTTCTCCACTTTTTCACCAAGATGTCATCTTTTAATCTGCTAATGAAGGACACTCGTTCCATCACATCAATTTTCTTAACAATATTCAGCCATTTTGGCAAAACAGTTCATCTGGGAACTTCTGAATCGTTTCAGGTCATTCGATCTAATACGTAGAGCCGACGGTCGGCTTTCATCCCCCCACATTCATTCTAATTACAGTAAGTCTATAGTGGTGTAAACCCACTGGGAGGTCCTATGTCACTGGGAACTCTCGCCTCTTGTTAGCCACTGCATGGCCACGGTCTTTGATCAGCTCAGCTGACTGCTAAGCTCGGCTTAGTGCGACAGGGGTCTGGAAAATGTGGGGAGAGGAAAAGAAAACAGGCATAACTGGTAGAAGCCACTGTACCCTGTCAAAGGAGCTGCACAAGTTGGAGCAAACGGAGAGGAGATATTGGCGAGCTAAAAATGAGTCCATCTGTAAGCTCCTCTCGGTTTGAGACCATTGTTCTTTGAAGGCCCCAGAGGTCAGTTAGAAAAGAATAATGAAGAAATAGCATCACAAAAGACCAAGAGAAAACACAAACACGCCTGAGAGGAATGTTCCAGCTGTGCAGCTGGAGTTACTGTAGGTATAATTACTTTTTAATGTGACACATATTCCTGCCCTTGTATTTCAATGCGGTTGACCACAGAGAGTTTTTAAGGAAACAGTAGTATGAAAAGAATGGAACCTTTTGAGTTTCATTAGACATTCAAAACTCTAATAACACTTTAATCTTTCACAGTCGCTTTACGGCAACACAAAAGCAAATCAAGACAAGACAGCCAAACATTAGGCTGCCAAACTAATGTCTGCAATCATTTCGTTTGGGGACACAACAATCGTCTGCTATCTACAACAGGCCACAGTAGCTCTGTTTACTGTCCATAATACGTCTCTTGGAGGGGCCTTCAGCTGGACCGGAGGAGCTCTCTTCAAAGCACAGACATTCATTATTCATTTCTGAGGTTAATCTGCATTCATTCATTTGGACACCGCCTTCTCATACGAGCTCTTTGCACAAATCATTAGCAGAAAAACTTGGGTGTATGTTAATTGCAGCTTACAACCAGCATGGTTTATGGGATTATTGCAACGAGAACATAAACTATTGTAATTATTGGGATGTGACTTGTAATGTCTTTCATATTGCATAAATTGTCTCCATGTAGTATTGAAAATATGTAAATATACATATGCTTCACACGCTGGTGATGACAGACGTTTTTTTGATGATCCACTCGTGTTTTGCTTTTCTCTTATTATTTGTTTTCTATCATTTATGTGTTATTAGCTATGTGCCCATCCAAGATCCTCCCCTCCAGTCTAAAGGTTTAATGGAAAAGTTCGCTATGTCAGAACGTATTCAGTAAATTTCCCTTTAGTGCATTAACTCTTTGCGGAAGAGCCAAAAGCAACTTCAAGTGAGCAAAAAAAGAAAAGAAAAGTTTAAACCGTTTTTTTTTGTTAAATTTACAGTTTCTATCTACCTATTCTGATATTTTCCACTTTCTAAGTTTCTGAAAACAATAAAATAAACTAAATTTAAAAAATGAGCTACTTGTATAAAAGACACCTGTCTGCACATTCAATTAGACTCCAACTTCTCCACCATGGGCCAGACTTAAGAACTGCCTGGGAGCTCTTTGGTCTGTGGCCTAATGTTTGGCTGCCTTGTCTTGTCCTGTATCTTATTAGGCTGGGATGGGCTGCAAGATAGTAGTCAAACATCTTGGACAACTGTTGGTAAAATTATTATAAAATGGAAGAAACTCAAGATAATTGTCATTTACCTTGGACTGGAGCCTCAAGCAGGATCTGGCCTCATGGAGGGTCAATGATCACGAGGAAGGTGAGGCACCTGGTTCCTCTGCTGGAGTCGGCTCATGTCCATGCTAAAAAAAAAGCTGCAGGTTTTCACTTTCCCTGACCAAAAAACCAAGATGGCCGATCGGTCGGCTGGCTCTGCAGCGTATTCCTGTAGTCAGCATCTAAAATCAACTTCAAGACAGAACATTTGCTTTTATGCAGTTGCACAAATAATTTAATTCTAATCATCATAATACTGTATCGTATATTTTATATAACACTGTTAAAGCAGGACTGCGACAGACTGGTGATCTGTCCAGGGTGACCCTGCCTCTCGCCTGGAACGTTAGATGGAGAGGCACCAGCAACCATCCTGACCCCACTAAGGGACAAGAGTGTAAAAAAATGGATGGATGTAAAAGCAGGTTTGTACTGATGTACCTGGGGATATTTTTTTTCTTTTATGTAAATAAAGTTATTTTTTCTATGGTGACATCTTCTAGTCATTTCTCAATTAAATGGCTTGTTTTTGTTTGTATTTAATATGAAAATCAACATCAGCTTTATAACTGGATTTTTGGTGCTTTAGTTCCTTTTTGCTGGCTGTTCTGGCTTTAAAAGAATGTCATAAGTCTAAAAATGACAAACCATTGTGACTGAATAATATACTTGGTCAAATGTCTTGTTTAACACTAAACCTTTTGAGGTTTAGGATTTGGATGCAACTTAGAACTTTTCTTTTGTGACCAACTAAATGACTTTAGTCAGAAAGTGACTCAAAAATTGACACTTGACACTTACTTGTGACTTGGAAAATGAATGACTTGGTTCCACCTCTGAGAATAGCCCACAACTTGTCAGCTTTGTTTTATATTGTAATAGTCTTATACCATTTACATGTCCACAAGGGTTTCTCAGTAGTCATGACAGGCTTAATCTGATGGGCCCATGAGACTTTTATTGTCTGTGCACGGACATGAGAATGTGCTAACCACGTGTGGTGCTTTCCTAATTGCAGGAGATTTGTCTCACAGGAGTATAAACCAAGAGGCACAAGGGCAGTGCGAGTGTATCCACAGCAACAATGTTGTTGGTACATATTCCGACAACAGAGTGGATGTCAGATCAAGGTCAGAGAAGTTTCTCAAACCCCTTAACTCTGAAATACGAACCATTCATGTAGACAAGTTGTCTAAATGTAAAATGTCAATCAGTTTCATGACAACAAAACAGGCGATTTAGAAAACAATTAGTAAAAGATTGTATCTGCCCTTTTAAATTCAATTCAGAAAGTACTTTATAAGTCCCAAATAGTAGTCAGGTTAAGGTTGAAGAGGTGCAGCAGAATCCCAGAGAAACTGCTCTACAAAGGCCTTTCGGGTTCTGGGACTGGCACCACTTGGATGTGCAGCTGTGTTCTGGTTCATTTGCTTCTGCTGCTTCATCATCTTCATGCCTTCCTGGAGACAGACAGGTGGGAGGTTCAGGTAAAGGGAGTACCAGCATCTCCTGACTTGGCAGAAGACAAACATGTAGAAGCAGAACCTGTGAGGTGTGATAGAGGAGCTGTGGATCAAAGGAGGACATGATGACTGTCTGGCTTGGGGCAGGGAAGGAGGTTTCTCAGTTTATTGAATTAAACCTTCTAAAGAACATGGTCAGTTCACTGGCCCTGTCCAGACTTTCATCTGCCCTATCCTCTCTCTGGTTGAAGCCTGTGATACTCGTCTTCCTTGATCAAACATTTTTGACATTGTTCTGCCCGGGGCTTGCTCTTCAGTATTATGTCTTCTTGATGTCTCAATCTTGACTTTAAGCTGCTTTTTTTATGCTCTTCATAAATCTTTGTCTCTAGTTCCATTAGGAATGCATGCAAATCGTTGTTTACTTTCTACTAATGCCGAAAAAGCACAATTTTGCTATTGCGGTGTTTTCATTAAATAAGGAATGAAATTAAAATCATGCAATAGTGAACTTGTTAATATGACTTTAAAAATCATGGTTTGGAATTGAAAATATGATCCATATCTCAGTGAAACACATAACACTGCACTCTGTGAGGGTCCTTGTTAGCTTGGAGTTGATCTCATTTGATTGTCAAGAAACTCATGTTGTCCATTATGGTCAGTGGAAGAGGTGGTCTGAACTTCCTCCTCTTTGTTCCCGCTTTGCATCCACAACACCAGCTTTTCAATTCATCTTGGGTGTGAGGCTGTGGCAAGTCGAGGTAGGAGGGAAAGGGGTTGGTTGTCACAGTCGACAAAAATAGCAGCGTAGAGGGAGCTGTTACAAAAATGTTTGTGTGTGAATTTCCAAAATAGTTGTCACAGACTAGGTACATTTTTATTTCCGCAGTTTGACACTTGACATCGAGGTGTGAGAACTTTTTTTGTTTTTCACATTATAACGTAACTTTTGATTC
Organism: Micropoecilia bifurca; assembly: GCA_903067075.1. NCBI lineage: Eukaryota > Metazoa > Chordata > Actinopteri > Cyprinodontiformes > Poeciliidae > Micropoecilia > Micropoecilia bifurca. The sequence goes on from CAEGAF010008451.1 coordinate 6,141, forward strand.
TTTCAGTTTTCCTATTCAATAGACTTTAAAACAATGGATTTAGAATGAAGCACTCAGCATTTAAACTTATAACGGCAGAGTTCTAGTGAGAATAGATTTGTTCTTAGCTTGAGAAATGTTTCTGGATATATTCAGTAGCTAAAATAATAGAGACTTGGGTAGGCCAAGACTATTATTTGTAGACAATTTGATTTCCTTGTTTTTTACACTATGTTTTGACAATTGGATAGCCTATATATTTTTTAACAGATATATATTTTTAACTGATATATTAAATGAAACATTGTAAATTGAAAGATTATATTAAAGGTAATCTGGGGGCCTCCTTCCTAAATTATTTTTCACTGAAACATACCTGGGACAACCAACCACACAGTGGGACAAATGTGCTTCCATCTCCCCTTTAGCGCAGTTGATGAAATTTACCAACTTCCATCAACTTTTTCTTACTTCAAAATGGGCAGCCCCTCCCCCACACTTCCTCCAATTGAAGCAAGACTTGTGAAAGTCACACCACAAATGACTCCGCCCCATTGTCACCCCAGCCTGACTTGGTGCGCTTGGAACCCAAAGGTAGTGGGTTTTGAAAAAGGGACTGGTACCGCATAGACTTTACTAGTGGAAAAGAGATTTAACAAAGTAGAGTCAAGTAACGCTGCGCTAAGAAGGGCTGTCAATGCTCCAAACCAACTCAGTCCAAGGTTGGTGGAAAGAAGGTGGCTAAAACATCCACCATGGTACTTGCAGAATTGTAATTGTAAGCTAAATAGTTTAGGGCTTAGTCATAATTAAGTAAAATTATTAACATAGACAAAGGAAAATATGGCTGTAGTAAAAAGGATTTGAAGGCTCCTGTAGGTTTGCTAGTCCTTAAAGTATCTGCACTGAATAGCCTTCTACCAATCTTGACTTCCAAACAGTGTTTTTGGTTTTTCAATGTTTCACGTTTCATACTTTACCAGTTGTAATCCTCAACCAGTTGATGCTTCAGATATTTACAGCCCAATGTATTTTCCTGAACACAAAAGAAAAACAATGGCAGGTAATTTTATTCAAACTATCAAATTAGCGCAAAATCTGGAGCGGATGATTTTTAGCAGAACCGTCATTTTAAGACCAACGTCAGCAAGTTGTTATGATTCAAAGTCGGAAGGACCTCACAGCCCCTCTGGAGCACCAGCCACTCGACTCGCTCAGAACCGAGCTCTTGTTTTTCTACTCTCAGCCGGCCTCCTCGCCCCGACCACAACCAGCCCAAAATGTCAAGTCTGTCATTTAACAGAAAGCTGCGTTAGCCTTACAAACGTGTGGAAAATGTTGTCGATATTCCGCTGATGTTGAGAAACACAATTTCACAATTGCGGTGTTTCCGTTAAATAAGAGACCCAGTTAAAATCACGGTGCTATAAGTCAGTAAAAAAACACATGCAGCGTCGTCATCCTAATACCACTTCCTGTCGTCTTCTTTGTCTTTTCCACCAGTAGTAATGACTAGTTACAAAATACACTAATTTTGATATAGCCAAGAAACAACCTCAGCGTAGCGCAAAAACGTTTTATTGTAAAAGTGAGTTTTTTGGAAATTGCCATATTTCCATTAAGTAAATTCATTTTGCAATTCCAATTTACTCGATTACATGGGTAGAGGAAACCCAGCTACACATACACACGGGCAAACTATCCAGATCTACTCAGGATAAAGAAAGCCATTTTGTGCCAGTGTGTGTGTGTAATGTTGTGACAAGTTGAGTTCAAGTTCAAGGCTGAAGACATATGAGTAGAAAGAACACTTTCCCTTTTTTGCACAGGAAGGTGGAAAGAAACTTCATGTAACCAACCTGAGCATCCGTCACACAGTGACGAGGCCAAGCCTGATGCAAGAATCTATGAGAAGTTATGCACAGACATCCTTGTGTAGACAGGCTGCATGTGTGTGACACTGTTACTGGTAGGGGTGAGACATGTCTCTTGCAGATGCGAGGAACGGCCATGTCTCTGAGAATGGCCGTGTGGACAGTCTAATAGGCAGAATGGAATTAGTGTGTTAGTCTGGAGTGAATTTAAGCTAATTTAATGAGCTGAGTCCAAGTAGAGCTGACAGGCCGAGCAGCTGTGGGAAAACGGGTTGCTGTGCCCCCGCACCAACTTCCCCTCACACACACACACACACACACACACACACACACACACACACACACACACACACACACACACACACACACACACACACAAGGCAGGAGTTTGACTGTGTTCGCAGCTTGCAGGGGTGTACAGTTGGGTGAACTCCTGTTTGCTCCTGTGTGAATCTCTCCCTTGAGTCATCTGGGTTTCCGTGGTGATGAGGGGTGGCATGCTTTGGTGGACCATAATTTCCTGAGAGCCTGTCTGAATGCGACATGTCCTTTTCAGCAGCTGCTTTGTTTTGGGGCTGATTTACGTGCATTTGTTGCATTTCGCCCCCATCTCCCTCTACACCTCCAGTCTGGGTTGGCCAACTCTTCAGGGATGAATTCATTCGACAACCAATCAAACAGGATCGACTAGAGTTTCTTAGGGACAGTTAACCCACTAGTAGGGTTGAAAATATAAGACAAAAAATAAAAACCTCATTTGCACCTGTAGTAGGTTTCTGCCTGACCAGCATTTTCTTTTTTTTACTTTCTCTTTGTCTCTATTTAAACAGTCCTTGCTTCTTCACCCCCTCCTCCCAGTGGGTCCATCCCTCTTCCCTCCCATAGGCGTTGCTAAAACACACCAGAATCCAATCATAAGTCAATTCTATTACCCATCCCTTCAGGTTCAGCCTGTTGTTTCCACAAGTTCTTTTTTTTTTTTTTTTGCTTTTCACTTTCCTCCGCTCCCTCTCACTTAGCCACTTGAGCTTGCACCAGTTGAAAGGACTTTAGTGGGGGGAGAGAAAGCACGCAGAACGGCAGAAAGAAAGAGAAGGAACAGAAGGAAGCCATGCAAACAGAGAGCCGGCCCAGCGATTTTCCTCGACAAGCCTAATCTCTGACCAGCATAAATTGTTTTTGACTCATCCCTGGAGAGGTGCCCAAAGAAAGCGGAGAGGACAAACCTCGAGGAGGAGAGTTTTGTTCATCATTCTGGCTGACAGGCAAAACAAGCATCCAAGTTGTGGGTACAAGCCAAGAAAGAGTTAACACCGAGATAAAGTGGAGAATCACACAAATGTGAGTTGAAGCAGACAGAAGGGGTGATGCTTAGAGGGATAAGAAAGTGAGGAGAAAAGTCAAACAAGAAGCGGCAACAAAGACAAAGACTGCCCTCAGAGAAAGGAGAAGTCTTGAGAGTAAGCCGCTCCAAATCAGGTGGAGAGAAAGAGAAGTAGAACAAGTAGAAACAGATTTTCAGGGCGAGGATGGCCAACTCGGGTCTTCAGTTGCTGGGGTACTTTCTGGCGTTGGGCGGCTGGATCGGCATCATCTCCACCACAGCGCTGCCCCAGTGGAAGCAGTCGTCTTATGCTGGCGATGCCATCATCACAGCTGTAGGTCTGTACGAGGGGCTTTGGATGAGCTGTGCGTCCCAGAGTACGGGGCAGGTGCAGTGCAAGATCTTTGACTCCATGCTCTCGCTGGACTGTGAGTATGATGTTTAAATTTGATTGTGTAAACACGAAGAAGATTCTTGGAGTTATTGCAGTGTGTGCACTAACACCTTTGAATGCTCTACTTTCTGTCATTTCTATGTTATGTTTTTTTTTACCCACAAGGGTTTGTTGTGTGCAGCTCTATGATTATATTGTTAGTATGACGTACTAAAACTAGCAGGATACGGTTCAGAGCAACTATGTGGTCATTTTTTTATTGGATGACTTCAATAAAGCCAAACTCTACTAACGTCTCCACAAGTGGCATGTCTACGTTTCTTCAGATACTCTCTGTCGCCCAGACTGTTTTCTTTGTTAGATACTACCGCTAATCATCTGCCTCATCATTTTCCTCTAAACTCTTTTACAAACGTTGTTGAGCTACAAATCATAACAGTTATTGTAGTTGGCTTATTCATATCCTCACACCCAGAGTGATTGATGTCGTCTCGACTCACAGAAGTTCCCAAGCTGTAAATCTCACTTAAAAACGCAGCATCTTTTAATGAAGCTGCATTCATGTAATGTAAGAAAAGTGGTGAAAGGCTAAGGAATGTAGGGTTCAGACATAAATCAACTCCAGATATGAGTCTCTTGTCATCGCCGATCTTTTGAGGAGGACACAGAGACTCTTAATTATGGATTATACAAGTCGATCCATCTTTTAGTCCACTTAAATCATTCACTACAGTTTCTAATGAAATAATTGGGGGAGTGGGAGAGTCGAAGTGGTGCACAGTAAGAAAAAAACATCTTGTTTTTCGTAGAACTTAACTTTATGGCACTCTCTTGAAAGTGCAAACACTTCGGTGACTTTGTGCATCAGTTGTATCTTCAACACCAGGGCACCCAAACTGATCCTCTATCTCCTTTGAACCGCTGAAGCAATAAGAACAGCGTATTGTCCTTGTGGATGAATAGCCGCTATTCGAGAAGAAAGGGGCAGTGTTGAGGCAAACACTAAAGATATTCCCAGAATGTGTTTCGTCTTCCCCACACACGTGCATTGTTCCCCGTTGTTCGCTTACACACCCAGTGACCAAAGACAAACATCAAATTAAGCTTTCCAAGCCGTCGTTTATGTGTTACTCTACACTGAAGCGCATGTTCCTCCCTTCACTGCCGTGGACAGGAGCTCAGGAGCTTTGGGGAAGGCGCAGCAGGTGTGATTTAAACTTAGTTTTGACCTGGCAGTGAGAGCACCATGAGACCTCTGCTGTTCTGGATGCACTTGCAGCAGGAGCAGCATGTGACAGTGGGCATAATTGTTCACCAGACTGTGCTTTGTCTGCTTGAACTGTCAGGCAAACATAATGGAGAGTAACGCTTGGTTTGCTGAGCTTCTTGCTAAAGGTGAAGCTGAAAGCTGAAGGTGCGATTAGCTGTTAGTCACGATGGGTTGTGGAAGCTGATAGTCCTGAAAGGACAGCTTGTTGCAACTTACATGCAATCACCTGGATTTGTTTTTAAATGTACTCACATCAGATTGTTGTTACTTAGGCATCGAAAAGAACAGCTTTCTTCCTCTTTGAAAAATGTTTTCAAATTATGTTCCTTTTTTGTCTTAATCAACAACCACATAAGTGACAATCATGCTAATCAGGTTTAATTCTGACAATGAATAGTCACAATAAAGAAAATAAATCAATCAATCCACAGTGCCACCCTAAACAGGAAGCTCTTTCACAAGCACTCCGTCACAAAGCCACAAAGACAAACTCGCTTCTAAGCTGGCAACGTGTATCCAAGGCAGGACAGGAGTGAAGCTGTGCATAACACTGTGGGAAGGAATGAGCATGTCGGTGGAATACGAAACCTTCTCAGTTTGATTCCATTTTCAAAAGTTATAACTTCTGAAGGAACCTTGGCCCGGGTCCAATGATTCCTTCCGTCTCGCTGCACTTCACCAAAACCCATTAAGTGTGTGTTAATGGCCGGGAATGGTGTGTGCAGTGATGGTCCCACATCTCCACTGACCAGCTGTGTCACACAGACCACCTGTCATGGCAACATCACATCAAGCTGGATTCATATATTTTCTGTTTGGGATCAATAAAGTATTTCTGAATTTGAATGCCCTGTATTATCAGACCAATACAGGCCTGTGACTGACTGCCTCCTTTGGTGACTCATGGTTTCTCTATGAAGATGCTTTGTGTAAGAGAGGCTAGAGAAGAATTACTGTGTTTTGTTATTTCTTATGGAGCCTTTAGAACCAGGCAGAAACCTCTGGACCCTTTGAAAGCAAAATACTTCTATCCAAAGGAAAAACGGCAAAGTTCAAATTAATGCTGCTGCAATAATATAACCATCATGAGTCTAAGAAGAATTTTTTTTATGGAAAATAGCTGGAAGTGTTTACTGGATCAGATGTTTGATATGATATTGTAGTGGACAAAGTACTTGACTCTAGTACTTGAGTAAAAGCATTGATACTCGTGGTCACATCTCACTGACCTACAGCCACGTCAAAAGTTTTCTAATATCAGAACATTGCTGTATTGTTTTCTGAACGCTTTTACAGAACCTTGTAACTTATTTAAAACTATTCTGCTACAAAACGTCTACATCACCTGTGAAAAATGTCAGCATAAACATGCAGTAAAAGATGACAGCTATTTCAAAAAAAAAAGAAAAAATTCTCTCACTTGCCCCTCCAAAATAAGATACAGGAAAGGATTTTTTTTTTTTTTTCAAAAATACATTTGTCTTTGAAATGTAGAGGAGTAAAAATCATAAATTCCCCATAAATTAATCTTCAAGTGAAGATACTCAAAAAATTTACTTAATTACAGTAGTCAAGTAAGTATACTCCGTTACTGTCCACTGCTCGATATTCCATTTAGCTATGAGTGACCTCACAATGAGATCTCACTGCCTGCACACACACGCACACACACACGCACACACCCACACACTTAAGCGCACACACGCGCTCACACATACCAGTGGGCACATTGGAAGTGTGACTGGCAGTACCAGCCTTAGTTTAGACAGAGGAGGCTAACCATGAGCCTGCTGCCACCGCCTCGCCCTGTCACAGCCGGCGCCTGGGCAGCGCAAAGGCAAGGAGCCTTTAACGTAAAATTAAAGATGAAAACACAGAGTAGATGCAAAAAAAAAAAAAAAAAAATCAAGACTCTTTTCTGTTCAAGATCTTTAAAAGCAGCTCTGGAGCAATAAATCAGACATCAAAGTTAGTTCATCCGGTTGCTGTCGTTGTAAATCGTCCCAGTTCAGCCTCTGCAGCGCCGTGAATGGATCTGTGTGTTTTTCTGTCAAATAACGAATGGTGTGTCAGGCCGGTGCTGAAACACGTCCCTCACTTCTACATGGGGTGTGTTTGAATTTCCATTTTCTTTTCTTCTCGTGTGAAGCTGTGTTCAAAGACTGTTAGGGTAACTTTTTCATTTCAGTGACCACGGTTGGCACACAGTATGTCCGTAAACAGCATCAATGGAGGCCTGAATGAAAACAATCTAGCTTTGTTACCGAGCCACACTAATTTCTCTGTGTGAAACATGGAGAACAGGACCTCCTACAGCTGCTCAGTGCCAGAGAAAGAGCTTCATCTGTGTCTGTCCCACCTACAGAAGCTGCATATGTGCAGACATTGTGCGCTCTGTACGTAAGAGTGTGTGTGTGTGTGTGTGTATGTGTGCGTGTGTATGTCTACGGTTCTATGTAATTTTGTTCCTCCCACAAGTTATGTGTGTTGAGGTCAGTGTGGGCAATAGATTAAAATTTTGAAAAAGCAAAGCCACACTGGAATGACGGTTTGGACGTCTACAGTCTCACAGCTCTGACAAATAAATAGCTGGAGATAACGATGCTGCGAAAAGTGGGACAGTGGTGGACTAATGAGCCTTAGTAAATGCATGCGGTCTCCCATCAGTCCTTTGCGGCATCTGTGTTGTAATTCCTTCGAGATTATCACTTTAATGTCCAGAGTTTTTCTGAGTGTTTTTCCAACTGAAGAACTGGGAAATTATTTGTTTTGAAAACTGTCCACCACTTTCTTTCCTTCTCTTTATCCTTCTGCGTCTTTTCTAAGGATCTGTAACACTGACCCCGTGCTACACCATGCTACACCTTGCTACACCATGCTACACCATGCTACAACGTGCTACGCCCTACGTTTCCTGCTAATTCCTTCTCTCTCTTTTATCTAGTCCACATCCAGACATGCCGGGCTCTCATGGTGATATCAGTGCTCCTTGGCTTTATCGGCATCATCGTCAGCGTCGTAGGGATGAAGTGCACCAAGGTGGGAGATAACAACCCGTCCACCAAGACCCGGATTGCTGTCACCGGAGGAGCTCTCTTCCTGCTTGCAGGTGGGGTTAATCTCCAGAAAGAAACACACGGTGTAGCTTCGGTAAAGTGTGTGTTTCACAAGAGATCTCACATTTTTCTAGCCTGAATGTAGGATTCTGTTAGGCAGTTAAGGCCCCTGCTGTAAACAGGAAGTGGTCATTTTAGCTGCTGACCTCAGACATAAATTAAACTCCTCCCCGAGGGGAAGATGACCTAAACACAGATCCACTGCGTTCCATTTGTGTTTAGTTGTAGCACCCCTAATTAAATCAGAGAGACAAATCTCTTGCCTTCCTCCTTCGCAGGTCTCTGCACGCTCGTGTCTGTGTCCTGGTACGCCACTCAAGTGTCCTACCAATTCTTTAACCCAAATACACCGCTCAATGCCAGGTATGTACTTGCTCAGGTTATATCTCATACTCTTGTAAAGTTGCAGTTTGTTGTTTAACAAAATGTATCATCCATGGCATTACATCCTGATTCTGCAGCTGAGACCTCACCGTCTGCTAGGAAGCTAAATACATTTTCAACTGCCAAGTTGTCCCTCCATCTCGAACCTCTCTTTAGTATCAATATTGATAAAACAGTGGTGTGGCCATTTATCAAAACAAACAGATGACCCAACATCGGTTTTGAATTATTTGAAGAAAAAAAAAAAAGAGTACCAACCACAGGAGCCCTTCCTCAAACCTGGAACAGAAATGTCATTTGGCAGATACCCTCAGAAGATACTAATGGTAGTCATTCACACCTCTCACCAACTCTTCCATATCCCAGGCTACATTTACACAAGAACGATGACTGGAAATTGACTGGAAATTTGGATATTGATATGGGAAAGGTTCCACAGATAGATGAGACCACCAAGACAACTTGAATCAGCTGTAGTTGTCATGCTAGTTCACCTGATGGCACTGTGAATTTAGCATATTGTCCAAAGCACTCATGTAGCTTCCACCTCATTTAGAAAACTGTAACCAGTCTCTGATGAACCAAGCGCTCATGTCACATGTGTATTCTGTAAAAGCAGTAGTGTTAAACTTAACAGGTTAAGAATCACACGCAGCACAATGCTAGCCACCAAGGCTTTTGTTGCCATCTGCCTGTGCGTGCATGGAATAAACTCTGCTGGTGACAGAGACTCCACTAGAGATTACAGACTGGACACTCTGACACAAAAACTCCCTATGCATCAACCAATCTCCTCTCCTCCACTTGCCTGGACTTGAGATCTATGAGGAAGATGTCAATAGGATCCTTCAACAAATCTCCATGATATGCAATCCTTCTCTTACCTGAGAACCTGTGCTGACCAACTGGCCCAGATCTTCAGCAGGTCTCTTGAGTTGAGTGAGGTTCCTTAGACTTTCAAATGTTCCACAATCATCTCTATCCCCAAGTAATGCACAATCAGTGGGTTAAAAGACAATAGTATTTCACCCTGATGCCTGTGGTCATGAAATTCTTTTAGCGACAAGTGTTGAAATTTCTCAAGCACCCTGTTGGGCCCTTTGCAAACTGTTTGCAGGTCAACTGTTGACCTGAAAACAGGTAAACGGTTGAAACAGTCAACTAAACTTCACCCTCAACTACCAAAGGACATAGGACAGGATCTTGCTTGTGGACTTCAGTTTGGTCTTCAACATGTTCACAGTGCCAGCCTCCACCTCTCAGTGCATCACCAGCTTCCTGACTGACCACCAGCAGCAGGTGGGCCTGGCCTAAGAACCAGTCAACACCAGAAGCCCTCAGGGTTGTGTTCTCTCCCCACTCCACTTATCTCTGTACAGAAATGCTTGCACCTCAGTGGACCTTTCGGTGAAACTACTGAGGTTTGGTGAAGGCGCCATCATCATCATCATTGGTCTAATCTAGGACAGTGTTGAGTTTGCAAGAAGTCGAAGGTGGATTGCCTGATCCACTGGTGTGGTCAGAATCACCTGGAACTTAACCCACTCTGGACAGTGGACATAACGGCAGACTTCAGGAGAACAACCCTCACACTCCCTTCCCTCACTGTTCTTGACATCACTGTGACATCTACTGTGGATCACTTCCGGTTCCCTTATCTCATAGAAACTCTTCAGAAGAAGGTCCAGCACAGACTGGACTTCCTGTGGCAACTCAAGGAGTAGAACCCAGGAGCTGCTGCTCATCTTCTACATTATTCAGTCTATCCTGTTCACATTCATCCCTGTGTGGTTTGGCTCATCAACAAAACAGACCAGTTAGTTTCTCCAGAGAGCATCATCAAGGCTGACCTTAAACCCATCCAGAACATGTATAGGTCTAGGGACAGGAAAAGGTCAGCTAACATCTCTCCAGATGCCACCCATCTGTTTCAACACAAACTGTTTCAATGTTTACCTTCAGGTTGGCGCAACAGAGCGTTTTGCAAAAACCCGCTGCCACAGAGACCGTTTCCTCCCATAGGCCGTCTCTCTGATGAACCTGCAACAAAGTGCCCAGATCAATACCTAATATTTTTCCACTAATTCAACCATGTTTTCCTTTTCATTTTGAGTGTTCTTTATATATGTATTTTTTAAATGTATTTATTGAGAGCAAAGCAGAACATAAGTCAGATTGTTTGTGTGTGCAGACTTGGTGAATAACAATAATTCTGATATAAACCTAACTACTTAAACCAAGTTCTCATAAGGTGGTGCTTTTAATATTCTGCTTTTTATTAATAAAGATATCTCATATTCTTTCTCCCATTATAATGGCATTTGGCAAATATCTATGTAATTCTGGTCATTCTTACTGACCTGAAACAAGAAAGGTTTGGTGTCTTTTTATGAGGTGTATGTAAACTTCTAGTTTTGACTGTAGACCCGAGGTTTCAAACCACTGACCTCAACCAGGGTTTACAATATTTGCTCAACCTTACTTAACCTGAAATCACATGCTAACAGCAATTAGTTAACGCGTCATGGGACAGGATTTCTTATGATGAAAAATGTTGCAACGTGAGATGTTACTACACTTCTCATTTAGAGCATAACTCTGAGGTGGATCGATTTAGTCAAGTTATTACATTGAAAACAGGTAAACTCTTTTGACTGACTATAAATGCTTTCCTGCCTCTTTCCACTCTTTTTCCTACTCAGGTATGAGTTCGGCTCGGCTTTGTTCGTGGGCTGGGCCGCTGCCAGCCTGACCGTTCTGGGCGGTTCCTTGCTGTGCTGCTCCTGCTCTAAAGACGACATGCGAGGGCAACAGTATTACCGTCAATCACAGCCTTCCACAGCCAGGGAGTACGTGTAAAAATAAAAACAAAAAAACCCCCAACCCCAACACCTGCAGCAGTTCCCCAAACAGAGAGCAGAGGACACGCTGGGCACCAACCTGGTTTTTATTTCTTTCTTTCTCTCAAATAATGAAAAATGAAACAAAACAGAAAGACTATCCTTTGCGCTATCAGACAGCACTTACACACTAGACTTAGACACAATCACATGATTTACCAGCATCACATATTTTTAAGACTCTAAAGAAGTATTTGTCCAGCTCGATGTTACATGGTCTTAAGCTAATGCAGTGAGTGGAAGGAGCTCATCTGCCGCAAAGTCACTATACAGTGTTGTGCAGGAAATAAAAACATACAAAAAATGTAACCTTCTTTGTATGGAACTACATTGTCAGTGACAATTCTGATCACTTAAGGATTGTTTTGATTCTTGAACTTTGTTCTTGGTCTCCATTTTTTGCTTTCGAAAGCCAAGAGCAAAGCTATTTTGTTTAGGCATGTAAGGTTACCACAACCTGAATACCTAAGAATGTACACAACGTCACCTTAGGGTAAAAAAAAAAAAAAAAAAAAATCACATAAAATGTGTGTGACAGCCCATGACGTATTCATTTTTATTCGAGTATTGGAGTTTGGGTTCGAATGTAAAAGTTCCCACACAGCAAAACTCAGAGTCTCTACCTGCATGTCCTGTGCTTCCTGGTTGGAGCTATGTTGGTGTTCTTAATCCTCAATAACGTGTCTGATTCCACTTGGTGCAGTGAGGTTGTGTGACATCAGAAATCCGTGGATCTGTAATAAAAAAACAAAACAAAACAACAAAAACACAATCATTTTTAGTCCATGCCTTTACACTGGTAAATAAAGTATTAATGAATGTACTGGAGTGTCCAGAATGCTCCAGTGCCTTTCTCATTTCAAAAGAACCAGCTTGGTTTTCACCTGACTTAAATAATGAGACACAATCTGAACTGCAACAGCGGAAGTGAATTGTTCCATTAGCCTATTGCTTTACCTCTAATGAGCATGTGTGGCTGATTACTATTGGTTTCTGCATGAAGAGAAAGAGGGCAAGTTTTCATTATGTTCCATTTACTAACACTGAAGGTCCTGCTTTAAACACTGCCTCGTTTAATAATTTTTTCTACGCTATCTTGTAGACACAAATAATGAGCAATAAGCTACTTTGTAATGCAATTGCACTGTATCTGAGAGACCATAAGCTAATAGTAAGCTTAAAAAAGCACCTGTATACTTTAATCTCAGTAAGAAAATATTAACATATCACTTGTAGCAACAGATTTTAAGAAATATGACCTAAAAACGGACAAAATAGAAGCATTACCTGCAGCTAAACCCAGATTAAAACATTTTACAGCTGAACTGTGCAGTTACATTAAATTGGCTCTTGAGTTTCCTCTTGGTGCTCCCACATCACTTTGCCCTCATTTGTGTATATGAAAGGGCTGGTCCACCACTGTTCCAGATAATAAAGCCATTAACTTTTCCAAGAAAAGGTCACAGTTGGCCTGCTCCTTTTTCCTGCATCCTCTTTTCCTCAAAAACACTCGTTTCTGGAGTGCCTTGTTATTGTCAGACTGGAGAAGCTGTAGAGCTATAGGAAATTCCTTTTCTCCTTTTAAATAAGAAAGAATGTCAAGTAATGTAATGTACTGGAAGGGCTTCCAGTAGTTTTTACTGAACCACAGTTATGAAAAGCTATCAGTCATAGAAGGGTAAAAGATTTAGGGTTTAAACAAAATATTTTCCTTTTCTTATTTTTAGTTGAAACGTTAATTCAGCTTTAGGTGGCAACATTGATGTCATTTCTGTACTTTCACATAATATCTGCCAGCTAGGTCAGCATTAGCATAGGTCTAAGCTAATGCGGTTTAAGCTAACGGTCTAGCATCTACAGAGGTTTAATGTTTTCATTACTAGGCATTTTAGGAAGTAATAAAAACAGATACAACATCATATGAACACTGCTTTAAAGTGACAATTTTCTTTACTTAGGCTTTTGCAGGGAAGTTAGCAAGAATCCTACTTGGAGAAGATAACTCAACAACTTATTGTTAAAGTCCAGCCCATACAATGCCTACTGTAATGTAAAATACAAACACTTTATTTAACGTTAAAGAAGGTTCAGATTTGAGAAATGCCATTTTGCTGGGAGTTGGAGAAGAAGTGTACATACCGGTGGAAAGCTAACAGCTAGCTAGTAGCTAGTCTGACACTGCACCCCCATTTCAGCTTAATTTCTGTCATTTAAAACAATTTGAGCTGAATATATAAATGTCACTTGAATACAACGACGTTTAGCAGATATTAAGAGTTTTGCGAGATGTTGAGTTGGCTGCTATTTTCTCAGCTGAACAACTAAGTTGATGCTCCATGATTTCGTTAGTTGTGCTGTTTGTTGCCTTAATCTGCCTCATTAGCTGATGAAGGCCAATGAGGCCTTAATCACCAAGAGAAGAGGAAGATTTTCGAATTTGCAGCAAACTGTTACATGTGAAGCATTAAAAACTGTATGTTTTTTTTAGGTCTTAGTTATTTTGAACTTATCTGGAAAGATTACTGATCGCCCAATCAGGTGAACTGATTTTGTTAGCAACTTCAGCCAATATGATTTTGCATCAGAAATCAGTTTTTTTAGTCAAAATTAGCAACCATTTCTTGTGATAGTTTAGAGCAGTGGTCCCCAAACTACGGCCCGCGGGCCGGATCCGGCCCACCCCAAAATTTGGTCCGGCCCCCTGAACAATACCAGAGAGCATTTAATTTTTTTTTTTCATATACCGTATTTTCCGGACTACAAGCCGTTTATATGTGGATTTTTCTTCAGCCACCACGGGGCTCTTTAGCAGGAAGTGAATCATTATTAGTCTGGTTACTTGCGCACCAACACTGAGCCCACAAACAGCAAAATGAATCCGAAATAGATCAGATGTCTTTGGAAAGTTTATTTTTCAATGGGGAAAAGGCCCAGAGAGACAGGAGGATGGATTTATCCCGGACCGGTAGGTTAGACACACATTACAAGCTGTTCCCAGATGGAACCGTCTCCTTGCAGAGAAACAAGCTCAGCGCTCCGTTAGTCGTTATCATAAGTAAAAATTTTCATGAAAGTAAAATGTTTGATTTTGTGGCGCTTTTGTATCTTATTTCAATGGGATATACAAACGTTACCATAGAGACCAGAGTGAGAGCGTTTGGGCAGTGGTCGAGAGGAGAGTTTATGAGTCTTAAGTCTGGTTTAGACGGAACGATTTAAGGATTGTCGGCAGATTCTCCAAACCTCTGTGACCACAGAGTTGATAAAAGTACAACAGGTTCGATCGGTTCGTGTCACACGGCAGGAACCGATTCCAGTCATGAACATCCCGATTCCAGAGGATAATCCAGTAAAACCCCCAACATAGCGGGAATTTAGAATAACCAAACGATGTAGAAGTGATAGTTTGTGGAGTCATTTTAAGAGATAAAAGACGTAACAAAAAGAAAAGGCGGTGGATGAAAGCAGCCGCTCTGTTTGCCGCACTGATTTGGAGGTGAATATATTTTTTTATAGTTAACATTTTTAACTAAATAAGCATAATAATGACCTTTAAATTTAATAATAAACATTTCCACATATCTCCGATATCCACCAGACTCTCAGTTGCGTGATATGTCAGCTGTTTGGGATTCCCCTCTGTTCTGACGTCACCACGCTTTCTGATTGGCTACCTGTCACATTCAAAGGGTCATATTCTCGTTCCCAGTCAGGGAAAAACCCCACAGGCTGCGATAAAAAGGGTGAAGACAACCCAAATAGGGCATATTCAGTATTTAGTGGGAACACCAACATGCAGAAGCCTTATCTGACTGTTCATCCATCCGACTCTCTCGGGTCGCAACAAAATGTCCAAGTCTTGTTCGGTCCATGGCAATAAAAAGGTGACCACTGATTTAGCACATGCTAGTAGCAGCACGATGGATCAGAACTTTTACTGTTACAGTTACCGTTCGGAAACTAATAAGTTCTGTTAAATCTAATCTTTCTTTTTTAACCATGATAAATGTGATATTCAATTGACCTGTAATGACTCAAATGTTGGCTGTCCACCTCCCTCTGCTGCTGCTGCATAGCTGAGGAAAACCTGGAGCGGCAGAGATATCTGCGGCTTATATGTGCATGTTTACTGGTTTAAAAAAAAACTTCGAGGTTGTGGCTTATAGTCAGGTGCGACTCATAGTTGGGAAAATACGGACTATAATCCTTCCTGGATTTTTTCTGTGAAGAACCCAGAGGATTATTTGATTGTGCTTTCCGGAAAACAATATATTTTTACATTTAGTCTCTCCTGCAATCGTCACTTTTTCTGACAAACTGACTCCGGCCCCCCACCAGAGAAGGAAAATGTTATGTGGCCCTCACGGGAAAAAGTTTGGGGACCACTGGTTTAGAGTGTTAATATTAACTGATTTAGCATTTCTCCTTATCCAAGCTACCAAGTCATCAACTTCAGAAAACAGACTTACTCATAACTTTTCATGGAGCTCTTCTTCAGAAAGGTTAAACATCTCTAGGTATGCTTGTAGGCAATTTCTAGTTCCCTTTGCGCAGACATAAATTGTTCCTCTAAATCCAGACTTTTGCTAAGCTGTCATTGCTGTGGCACCATATCTGGAGACACCTTAACCTTATTATACAGTGTGAGTACTGGAACAAAATAAAATAATTTATTCTGTCCAATTAATTGATTTTGTTTTATTTTTAATAAAGAGTCCATGGAGACTAATTTATCAGTAAAATTTCATTTTATGTCTCACATTTTTAGCCAGCTGCCATGTAGTTAAACCTCCCATCTTCATCACTTTGTACTAACACCGCACAGAGATTTTGACTTTGTAACACAGGAAATCTCAGAAGTATTGTTGTGTTCCTTCCTTCCCTTCCTATCTTACCCTGTTCTTCTGTGATTGTCTTCTTCTCTCCTCTAATTCAGGGCAGAGTTGTTGAGTGAAACTAGTTTCCCTGACTGATCAGCCCCGCCTTTTTATCGAGGACTATCTGACTGTCCAACCACTGAATTCCCCTCTATCGTTCCTGTCACATTATTGGCCCCAAATTTGGACCTCTTGATCAGGATTCCCATTTTCTTTCACCTCGCCAGTTTTAATGGAAAGACGTAGGCTAGGTCTTCTGTCATTTCACCAGCTTTTGAGTCTACATTGTAAATAGAGATTCTTAAAGGATACTTTTCTTTGAGAAGTAAGATATCATCCCTGTCTATACCTCCTATACCTCCCTTTGTTTCCTATCGTTGGCTGAAAGTTAAGAATGAACTGAAACATGACATTACGCTGATCTGTGGTGTCGATTACAATGATCTCTAGGTGTTACAAATGTGTCTTTCTGGTTTAATTTGTTCACTGTGACTGTATTTTCACTGAAACATGTCTTTTTTCCCCTCTGAATTGCAGACCAAATGTTAAAAGTACCCCACCAGAGAAAAGGGAGCAGTACTTGTAGTTGGGGAGAGTCTTCTGGCCTTGCCATGGCTTAGATTCTGTCAACAGGCAAAACCCTCCCAAATGAGGAATTGAAACCAGACAAGAAACAAATTTATGAACTGAACTCAAAACAATTTGCAGCAGAATAATTTTTGGGGTTATAGAAAATGATTGGGGAGGTTTGCAAATTTGACTTGTTAGGGGGCAGAGAGATCAGAACCTTGTCTTTGTTGTTGACTTTGGGAGAGACACAGTCATTCAGGGTATGTTTTCTATAACATGTTAAAATGCCTGGGTGTGTATATCACCTACTCCATACTGTTTTTTTATTTACTACATATGTAATATTTTACTACATTTCCTTATAACAAGTTTGTGCAAATGTAATTGGTTATGTATTTGATGATCTGAACCCTTTCCTGTCTGAGTTGTGGATGTCTTTTGCCAGTAGTTCTGTATACCTTTTTTATGTTGGATTTCCAAGAATGAATATGTAACTACTCTGCAGTATCACTTATGAACAAAAATAATATTAGCAAATATGTACTGTCTTATGTCATTGTTTTGATGAAGAATCTTTGCTTTGTTTCCAAACCGCCTGGATCACGGATGAATCATTTCCCTTTACTGTGTCTGTCTTTAAGTTTTCATCTGCATAAGTTGTTGCTGACCATGTCAGAAAATGGATGGATGAACAGATGACAGTGTCCTCAGTGTCTTGGCCCCTAAATGTAGAGATGCATTGATCAAGCCTTTCCTGGCTGATACCGATTCATAAAACTATTTTTGTGTCTTTCGGGTTGATTTTAACTGACTATAAGTATTTGTTCTCTTTCTTCCCTGTGACACATAAAAGAGAGAATTCATTGACAAATATAGTAATTTAGTGGATTTTCAGTTAGGTATGTCCCAGTAAGGGTCACTCAAGATATCATGGCGCAAAACCATGCAATGTTAAAATACCTTAACCTTTTCTTGTCAAAGTGAAGTGTCACGAAGTACAAATTTGTTGGTGTTATCACTTTGCCTGTGGAAGTAAGTAAGTGATTATTATGAACCCGGATGTGAAGGTAAGTGCTTAAAGCGCGACATCATTTCCTATGTTTTAAAGTCTTATATTAAATAAGGAGCAGAGCAGTTCCTAGTTTGGCCCTTTATGTTTTCAGGGTTTGCTTACAGAAGGTTGGTCAGTCTGATTTATGACGCTATTCCAGTTTGAAAACCTTCTCCACTTTCAAACTGTTGCAGATTTTTGGGCAGTCAATAATAATAATAATAATAATAATAATAATAGAAGAAATAATGAGAGATGGGCAGAAAAAACACCGTTTTAGCTTTTAGCTGAATTCTGTTGGCGTTCCACTAAATGGACTGTTTATTAAGCAACACAATGCCAGGGTCAGGGTGTAATTTAGCTCACGCTGCCCCCCCACAAGACACCACCCTGGGCAGTTGCCCATGTGTGCCCGTATCAGAAACGTCATTATTAAAAATGCAGATTTTACTGTTTGTGAAGCACAAGAGTAAACATTTTTACATTTTATTTAGGAAAAGACTAAACCCCAACTGTGAGTACAAGTCAAAACACAATATAATATTTTAACTGATGAGAGATTACTTCAAAAACATATTTTGATCTGTAAAAATAAAAAGATGAATTCTTGGTTCTCCATATTGTCGCACCCATGTTATCTAATCTTTATTTAATTTTTAGTAAACTCTTAAATACCATTGCAGTACTTGCAGTGTTTATCGATTAAAATTGTGAGACTTCTTAGTAATTATAGATTTAATGAATAGGAAAAGTATCAAAAAATGTATCAGCCTTTGATACTCAAATCGCCAATCTTAGCTCGAAAATTGGCAGATTTCCTTCCACGGCTGATCAGTGCACCTCTACCTACAGGATGTTCTGCTCTACCTGCTGTCCTGTGTACTAAGGAACACAAGTTTATGCAAATGCCTGACTGATGCCTGCATTTATTTCCTGTGGCATCCCTTTATCTAATATTTACCTCTTTTATGTTGTGTATTATCTTATTTACAGTATACTCATGTCTGTCTCCTAGAATGAAGTAAACAGAGACATAAAATGACTGTGGGTTATGACTCAGTGGTTTGTCGCCTGTTTCCCAAACTTTCAGCCTTTCTGCTGTTCACTCAATCTCCCCACTCCTTCCTCCGACTTTTTGCTCCCTGTTGTTCAGTAATTACAGACGTGGCATTCCACTTCTGCTTGAATGAACTGCGGCACATTCTCAGCAGGGAGACCCACAAGGTTCACTTGCTCACCTCTGCTACAACTGACAACAAGGCTTGATTTTTTTTTCTGGTTTCAGCAAAAAAAAAACATGAAATGATGATGGCTGCAGATGATATTTATGAGCAAAACGAAATTCTGTTGCATCCGGTGAAGATGGCATACCTAAATTACTCTGAAGGACACAATCTGCTAAAAACTTTGAAACATTTTTTTTTATTTAAATCTAATTTTGGAAGGACGCAGATGTGAAGTGATGTGTATGTAAATATTTTACTTTGGAAGTAACTGACAGTAGCTGCACTTCCTTTAACCATAAAAACACAAACTGAAATTACAAAATAAATTTGCTTTATGGAAACATTCCGATTTCGAAAACACACGTTTTTTGATCAGAACCTTTTGCGCTGTGAAACACTTTTTTTCGCATCACACGTCACACGCCTATAACCAGATGTTACCACTGGTGAAAACGACAAAGAAGACGACAGGAAGTGGTAAGAGAAAGATGGTTTGTTTTAGATTTTTTCAGGCAATGTGTAGCTGGCTCCACCAGAGCTCTCAGCATCACACAGTTCATAAAAAAGTTAGAAATGTACTGTTAGCTAAACACACCTGTTGTGTGTTAGTGTGTGTGAACAACCTGTTAGACAAATTTCATAGGTTAACAGCCTGAATATAAGCTTTGTGTGGAGCTAACAGAAGTGCAGAGCTTGGAACAGAATTATACCATTTTGATTCCATACAAGAATTTAAAATATCAGCAGAAGGACTAAAACAACTCTCAACAGAAAGAAATGTTATTCAGTTTGTACAGTGAAGACAAAACAAGCCTGGTCGAGGAAATGAAAAAGCCGAGTGAAAACCGCAGCAGCGGTGAGAGCCGAGCATGGATGTGAAATCTCACATATGCTTAACATTTACGAATGAACCGTTTTCAATATTTAACTGGCATGTAAAGAGGCAGACAGACGTTTGGGTCAGAACTGTCATAAAACCCAAAAATAAGAACTTGGGAGAATTCATTGTGTTTTCTTAAAAAGCTTAGGATCTTTTACAGACAGATGTTTTATCGTGTATTCAAAACTTTTCAGTTTTAGTTATAGTGCAGAACAGCTTTCATTAAGAAAATAAATTGACACATTGGGTGAAATATGCAATGATTAATGATATGTTATAAAGACATTTAAGTGGTTTGTTCTCCAGGCTCAACTCATTGTGAGACTCCTGGCAGCTATTGGCTGGTCCTCTGTTGAATTAGATCAGTCTACCTAAAGGAAGTAAATATTTGTGTAAGTATTTATATTTTTATTTAATTAGGCTTGAGCCGTGAAAGCGTTGCAAAGGATTATTAGAATCGCAAGAATTCTTATTGCTTTAGAAAAAACTGACCATATAATGTTTTCGGCAGGAATAGTTGCAGTTACTACTGACAACTATGTCCAAAATAAATGTTGCATATGGCTGTAGGAACAGAATTGCTTCTTTTCAGGTTTCATAAACTGAAAGGTAGCAAGCTGTGAAGGGATAGATGGCGCTGTAGAGGCAGAAGCCGTTCTAGTTGTCCTGCAGTGCCGTGTCTTTTTTAATCTTTTAGATTTTTTTGTTCCAGAGACTATAATTGTGTTTCCATTGACCATATAATTGTGTAGTTTGACATTTAGAAAATACATTTGCTTCATGGAAACACAGCAAATGGGGGAGGGGTGGAAACGCCCATTTTGCAATTAAACGTTTGCTGGTAGGATGAAGTGGGTTTTTTTGGTCATGTCAAAATTGATTTACTAAACAAAACCCCAAAGAAGACAGGAAGAAGTTGGATGATGGTGCGGCATGTTTTTTTAATGACTTATTGTGTGACTGTTGAGCTGAGGAGGAGACAGAGACCGCAAGACCAGTTCAATGGCTTAACCTCTCTTTCGCTAGAGGACCCAAGTTTGGGTCCTCGGCGCTTGCCCCAAAAAGATAAATTAAAAACACATGCTATACATGTATCGATATACGCATGTTGCATATCCACGTAAAGGGAAAATGTTCTTCTAAATGATAGAAACAATATTTTCTACCTCAACAACACACAGCTTGAACACTAAGCAGATTGATAAAAAGAACCGCAATTAGATGCTAACGAGGCTAACGCGGCATAGCCGGTAAAAAACCGAACAACAAAAGAGCAACGAGGCCCGATACACAAAAACTATATATCAAAATAAATCCGAAGCTCTGCTGTTTACAACAATACCAGAGTCACCAGGCTACGTGCAAAACTCACTGAACCAGCAGCTAAAGAGGAAAAAAGGAAAAAGCTAATTTCACGAAGCTGAAATAAAAAAAATCAGTTCTACCTTTGCTGTTTCGTGGTCATAATCCATATTAGACTAAATATTTCCACTTGATTCGATATTCCATTTTCCCTGCGTCCATTTCACATGGTTTTCGGTTCGGCGCAGAGCCTCTTCCGTATTCTAGCTGAGACGAAAACATTTTTGAAAAAAAAAAAACGGAAAATGTACGTCACATACGATTCTCCCCTTGTGATTGGTGAGCGACTTTAGATTCCGTCTTGATGTCAACGCCCTCGGATTCTATTTGCTTCGACGGTTCGAACGATATGTCAATCATCAAAATTGGCCAATGGGATCCAGAGAAACTGCCCTGCGTAGTTGTGAATGTCTGAATGCAGAATGGGATGACTACGCACAGAGCGCAGAGCGCATTGTAATTATGAGATATATTAGTTTTTTCCTGTGATCATGTCATTTTGACATTAGTTTTCATTGCTATTTGCATTTTTATTGTTATATAATTCTATTTGAAATGTTATTGTGAGTTAATCTGTTCCATTTTCAGTTTATTACAATTTGTCTATTTTTTTCTCTTTTTATGAATGAATGCAATGTGGATTTTTCAAAGGAACCCCCAAAAACAATTATTAGATGTAATTACTTATTTATTATAAATAATAATTTATTATATGAAGAGAATAAATGATTGAAACAGAACCTACAGAAATAAAAACTAAGAAAGTTCAAATGGCACAAATTGTGCCAAAATGGCTAATTTGGAAGGTCCGCCTAGATTTTTATCAAGTAGTGCCTCTCTAAAACTCATATGATTAACTTTTTTTTCAAGAAACTTGGCACAGTAAAAGGTCAGATTGTGTACTGTTTTTTTCTACATGTTTTGGATTTCAACTGCATGCTTTGAAAGGAACCTTCATAGATTGAAGTGTTGTTTTTGGTGGAAATTTATTTTTTTCTTAATTTCTGCTGTTTATCATATTAATTCACTTTCCTCAGTAACAGGTAGGGTGGTTTTAAGAGCTGTAACATATTCCCTAGGGTCTTGCCTTTGGTTTGATACCAAAACAATTAAAATAAACTCTAGTTTTTGAGATAAATTCAATTCATTTTGGGTATGTTATTTTCAGTCATGTTGCTCAAAAACAGGCCATGAGCCGGAGAGGTTTTAACTAGTGGAGAGTGCCATCAATTCCCTCTGTAACTATGGGGGATGTGAATTCCCCGCCAAAAAAGATCCGTGATCTGTCTGCACTGATCGAACATCAGACTTACTGTGAGTTCAGTATGTTTTTTTCTGAGAAGTGACTAGCTGACTTCATTCCAGATGCTACTGTCAAGCCGGAGGCGTTCACTGCCATTAGAACCGAAAGAGATACAAAAGTTTTCAAGAAATGCAAAGTCATAAATCAGCCTTTGGTGTCACCCATGTTAACTCTTTGTGGAAGGAAGCGGTCATTTTCTATTCTGGTTACTATGGACTCCACTCTGACTGCATCTTATTGGGTTTTGGATTCAGCAGTAAAAAAGACAACTGACTTGTTTTACGTAAACAAGAGGGAGACATGTAGCGTCCCTCCGCTGATCATAACCTGGTCTACCTGAAGTCACAGTTCCTCTCCTTCCCCCGGTTAAAAGCCAGCTGGCCAGCAGACAGTTCATCAGGAGATGGACTCCTGAATATGAAGATGCCCTGAAATACTTCTGAAACGACAGACTGGGATGTGCTGCTGAATTCACAAGACGAGGACATGGAGGGGCTGACCAACCCCTCGACTGAGGGATGTTATCCCAACAACAAACTGTGGGTGGCTCAGGGGATTGTCCTTAATAGGAAAAAGATGGCCTTCAGGAGCAAAAACAAGGTGGAAATTAAATTAGTGCACAGAGAAGTGGAACATTGTATGAGGGAGGCTAAAGATGCCTATGGGAGAAAGGTGGAGCAGAAGCTGAAAGGAAACATCATGGTGGTCTGGGAAGGGATGACAACCATCACAGGTCACAGCATGGACATCGACAAGGAATGAAGGAGGGAGTGTGGAGAAGGAAAATAAACTTAACGACTTCCTCAAGTGGTGTAAGGAAGTCATTTAGCTTTATCAGTGGGGAGGTCTTGGATGAGGGTGAAGTGGTTGCACTTCACCCTCATCCAGGACCTCCTCAATATATCAGTTTGACAGACATATCTGTCAAACCGATCTTCAGTGTGAGCCTCACTGCAGTAGCCATGGTCACTACCTTCACCTGCCAGACTCTCCCTGTAAGGCCTCAGCATTTCTTCACTTTCTCATGTTCTCTCTCAGAATTTCTATTGGCTGTTCTCTACTGCTAACCGGATACCACCATGTCTGGTTGCTTGGCCGTTACGTGATCAACAGCCAGATGTTACTACTGGCCAGAACCACAAAGAAGAAAACAGGAAGTAGTAGGAGGATGATGGTTTGTTTTTGGAGTTTTTTGTACATTATGCTGTACCAGAGCTCTCACAGCATCACAGTTCCTAAAACCTTGTGTGTCATTCCAGTGTGTTGAATTGATAGTGCTAATGCAAAAGCATGTGAACAGACTTATTCTGATTTGAATGTCATTTCTTATTTGCTGTAAACACTGCTGTTGTTAAATTGTGCTTTTTCGACATTAGCAGAAAATAGACAAAGATTCGGTTCCAATGGAAATGCAGCTCTTGTTACCATTTGCATTCCAAGGTACTTGGAAGACAGCCCAGTAAATCTTACAAGTGAAATTGAATCAAAGGTTTATGTGTTCTGGTACAATGTTTTGTTTCTCAGATAAATATTAATTGTGTGTTTCAGGCTCAGACTGTGGAAAGGTGGCATTTTAACAGTGACTTGTACTTTATATATTTACTGGATGCTGTTTTTCCCTGGGATTTTGTACTAAATTCCTCTGATATATAGTCACACTCCATTCAAGCAATCTAACTCATCTTGGGAGGTCCGGATCTTTTGTTCCAGAAAAACATATGACCATGGCTCCAGTCCAGAACTTTAGAGCCTGATTAATAGATCACTATTCTCTTAGTGTAAACAGAGGTTATTCCTCCACGGTGTGTTCACTCACACACTCTGTGTCATAAGCAAGGTTTTCTGATATGTGATGCTTATGCAGGTAATTCTGGGGTAAATCATGTATTCAGTTCTATGTAGGTCATGGAGAAAAAGAAAATATTAGTTGTGTAGTTGAAGATTTTTTCCTGTCCTGCATAAATACAAAAACCCTTCATGCTTCAATTTGTTCAGAAACTGAGGTGAACTGTTATTTTTATTCTATAAAATCTTTCAACACCACCAAGACAGTTTGACTTCATTGTCTCCACCATAATAAATCAGACCCAAAACATGACCAACATTTTGATACATATTTTTCCCTCCTGTCAGTACAGATTGGGGTTCAAAGTTCCCAGCACAACAGACATTCATGGCAGTATTTCTGGTTAGTGCATGTCGAAATCTCACTGACTCAGCACTGCCCTCTGCTGTACGGATATGCACATTTATATTTTGTTGGACAGTCTGTGTACCTGCACTGAGGAATCTGTGAAGGTATAACCGAATACGACCCGGCTTGTTGAGCCGTAACAAAAAATAGGGAGACTGACTTCCACAATAACTACGCTCTTTATCGAGCACCAAACCTGAAATAAAACAAGAAAACTAAGGCAAAAAGGCAGGTGGTCCCTGTGGTCGATGGCATCGCCAGAAGCAGGGGAGTCCTGCAAAAGAAAATCAAACAATAGAAAGCAAAGTTGGGGTGGGCATGATAAGTCGGGCCAGAGCCAGCCTGAAAAGTGGAGCTGGGCGGAGAAGTCAGCTCAGCTCCAAAAGAATTTCAACTCAGCAACAATAACCCTCTTCCGTCTCCCTCTGTATGCCGGAGCTCGGCCTATAGAGCGGATCATGGATGCAGCTACTTCCGGTGTGCCTTGGACAAAGAACAGTGAATAAAAAGATGGGATGTCACATTGTGTCTGTGAGCAACAGAGGAATCTAAAAGAAAAAATAAAGAAGCAAAGATAACTTTATTTTCCCCAATTGGATAATTTGTTTTGCAGCCAGCAAAGAACAGGTGCAGTTAAAAGTACGAACAAAATGAAAGTATTACAATAATAACCGCAACAATCGCAGACCGGCTACAGTCTCCAGGCTTATCATCTCAAATTAAACTGAGGTTGACCCAAACAGGGACAATTGGACATCTGTACCGTTTTGTGTTACATTTTATTTCCATGATTTTGCAGTAACCTGTAGTGATGGTGGTTTTGGTTAGGAAGGATAGCGTTAGCTCCACCAGACATCTTTATGATTTTACTGCACATCTCTACATTTCTGTTTACTTTGGGCTCATTTTCCCCCTCAGCCAAACAAAAACACACAATCTGACTCAGTGAACCAGGAATAAAAACATTGCAATAAAATGGGAGTCATCATTAACTTCTGATAACTCACATAATGTGATTGTTTAGTCCAGGTGTGTGAAGACACCAAGTCCATTCTGAAATTTTTTATACATTGTCTGTATTGCAGTGAAGGGTTGCTGTTTTGCTATGTGGCTTTTTATTCTTTTTAATAAGCTACCTGGTAGATTTTTTTGAAATAAAACTAGCATATTTTGTAATGCTCCTTGTCCTGTTTGAAATAAATAAGCAACAACAGTTTGAAAAAGAGCTAAACATCAACCACACAAGAACTAAACAGCAGTGTTGTCCTTCACTCCAGCCTCTGTTTATCATTTCACTTCTTCCTCCTTAACAAAAAAAGAGAAGCCTCCCCTTTTTTTCCTCCCACTAACGAATTATTTCTAAAAAATTTGAAACATTTACATCCATTAGAGAGAGAAAAAGAATTCACTTGAAACACAACACTCGGGTATTTGGACAATTTCAACCACGTTGCAATCTTCGGATGGATTATTGTGGAGCAAGATCAAAACTGACCTCAAAGACAGCTGGGGCAGATGGCCTGAAGAGGGCAGTGTTGACCTTCCGACAGCGCAACACCTCACAGTCCAAAAAGGCTTTCATCCATAATTACTTTCAGTGATGTACACCAAATCCAGACTACTTCTCTATGCATATTAATCTGCAGCATTAATGGCTTTCCCAATAATTAGTGAAAAAGAAAAAAATGGGATTTACAAAGATTAGTTCAGGTCTTATAGATATAAAATTTAATAGTGCTTCACTAATAACTAGAGGAAGTGGGTGCAAGCACTTCTGTTGGACTTGGACTAAATAATGGAACATAGACTTATCACTTGTGATGTGTTCCTATTTGGTGTAAATACTCCATTTTTTTCTGGGTGGAATTATTGATAGTATAGATATGCAAGATAATTTGAAAATGGTAACATTTTTCCTTACCTTTTCACTCTCAAACTGCTGTTTTTTTGTTTTGTTTTTATTTATTTTCATCCCAAATGCTGAATTTATTCTTCTGAAAGTGAAGTTGAGTCGCTTTGACCAAACACTGGTAGAGACCCAGTTGGGTCAGAGAATAGATCAGAAGCAGTCTCACCAGGTCACCATTTGGAAATACACCACTGCAGAGGTCATGACCTGGTCAGACTTCATTGAATCTCCTCTAGAGGAACGTAAAGAGCCGCAGTTGGAGGCCCCTGGTCTAATGACTTCACTCAGACTACAGAACCAGTTTGCTCTGGTAAATAATGTTTGTTTTAACTGTTATGAGGTCTAAGCTAAAGCTACTTATGCTCAATATTCACATTTTGACTAAATCATTTCTTAGTCTGTACAGACCAACATTTATGCAGTACTATTAAACTCTGTGGGTGTTAGAAAGATAAAACCTGAGGACACATTCTCTGTTCAAGTGGTTTTGAGTTTCTGATAGACGGCTTCATCCACTCCTCTCTCAAAACATGTCTTCCTTATCCAAAGTGTGCACATTTTAATCTTTAAGAGAAGTGTCTTTTGACAATGAGATATAGATGAACTGCTGAGTCTTGACCTGTTGTTGGCTCTTCTGTGTTGTGTAGCGTTTGTTTTGTTCTCCAGTGCTGAGGTCTGAATGTATAGACTCGTTGAAACGTGACCCATCCAATCCCCCCGGCTTCCTGCTGGACGCCGAAAAAACTGCACACTTGCCGACTATCACTGTTGTTACCTGCCAAGTTGTCAAGATAACATCTATTTTTTTAATATTGTGGACCGACTGAATTGTCAAGGAGGACCTGAAGAAATCAGAGAAATTTGTGCTGCTGATTTGTAAGTAATACACTTTAACCCTATGGCCACATACTGTATTAATTTTTCCTATGTTTAACAATGCAAAGTGATTGACATTATTAAATTCATCTTTATATGAAAAGAAACACAGAGTTTATTCACATTTATTCTCCTTTTTCCCTACGTTTGTCCTCAATTTTAGACTTCAGGATAAAGACACAGATTTAAACCCAGAATAGGTAAGGAGATGAAATCTGAGACTGACAGGACTGCAGCATTGGAAGCAGGCGAACGGGCAGCTGCAATAGAAGAGGTATTTGAATTTGAAAGTACCTTTGATTGTAGGAGATTTGTGTTGTGAGATCTCCACTTGTTGCTAAGTGGTTCATGGTGAATTACTTTATAAGCTGGGAGACACAGAGGCCGGCAGAGGAGGATGAAAAATAAAACAACTGAGTGACTCTCACTAATTTATGGCAGAATCTGACAAATAGCATGAATTTCTACACTATCTAATTTCAAATTCATCAAACGTTATCAAAAACGACATTTTGAAGCCAAAACTACCTCAGAAATGTACAGAGCCAACCATGAGAATCAACTAATTTAAGGTTTAAACTCAGCTTCACACAAAGACCCTAGCATAAATGTCTGGCTGTTGAACTGGACCCTTCCAGATCCCCATCAAGCTAATTTTCTATTAGCAGCTTTACAAATCTTTTACATTACATTACCAAGGCTAATTAAAACAAACCTTTATCTTGGCTTTCTTTTCTCCCTCCCTGAAAGAAAAGTCCGTTTTTGAAACATTGTTTTGTTAACTAAACTTCTGACTGGAGCTTTGGACGTTTGGATGCTCTGCTCATTGCAGCTCATGTTACCGGCGAAGCGTGCGGTACCTACCGCAGCCACCAGGGGCCTTCAAAAGCAATTAATTTCTTTCTTTTTACCCATAAAATAATTACTTCTACATATACTATCAAATATATATTACAGTAAAACAAATCACTTCATAGTGAAACTGTGTGTTTTTGATATTATAATGACATAGAATTATTACTAAAAAAAAAAAAAAAAAAACATAAGCTCCAATGAGGGGGCCCCTTAGTGGCCCTGGGTTCCTAAGCGGCTGCTTAGTTTGCTTGTGCCTTGGGCCGGACCTGATGTATGAAATAGACCAGCAAATATTGCAGAAAACATATTCCGAGGGAACGCAAAAAAACGTTCCCATGTACCTTAGGACTCCGTAGTAGTCCACCAGATTTAGATGGAAAACTAAAAAATTGTTTTTTGGATAAATGGTAATTATAATAAATATACCATTATGATATTTTTTACAGGTCGGTTTGGAATTCTTTTTCTCCTTTAATAATAAACACCATCCTTTAAAAGCTGTATTTTGTTTTTTTTTTTACTAATATTTTAATTGGTTTGATGTTCTGAAAACATGTGACAAACATGCAAAGAAAAAGAAAAGAATCAGGAAAGGAGCACAACATACACAACCTTAGATTGTATCTTGAAATTTTTTTTTGTTTTGTTTACTATTTTTGCAGCTCAAATCTATTTTTGTATCCTAGGCTGTTTGCATAGTTAGCACAGCGACACAGGTACTGTGACTTTAATTAGAGGAACTACCAGCTAGAGCCAGGAGAACATTTCCTAACTGTTACCACTGTGTTGTTTTGATTATTTATGATTTGAAAAAGTGATTTCTTACGCATAAGCATTTGAACACAGAGTTGTGTTCCTGATATTCCCTCAGCAGGAAAGTGGATGTTCATTTAGAAAAGGTCAGACTGAGTGTGTTTCTAGTGCAAGCTGGGCCACTGTGTGGGTGAGACTGTTTTTCATGGAAGACAGGAGTACATGAAGGTTTCTGAGCCCATGGAGCTGTCCTAAAGGCAGAACATTTGAATTCTGACCCTTTGGTTTCTGATTCCAAAACCCAAAGGGGGACACAGTATGCGCAGAAAGTCTGAAAAGTTTCTCCTTTGAGTCTTCGAAGCTCCTCATCTACCTGGAATGAAAGTGGAGGTTCTGGGAGCCGGGCTGTACATAGAGGAACACTTTCTCACCAGCTAAGGGCGGCTGGTTTTAGAAAGTGAGGAGGTTTTCCCAGTTCTGACATAGTTTCTGTACTGAGCTAAAAACTAAAGGGACAACTACTGACATTAATATACCTTTCTCAACAGGTGGGGGTGCACTTTCTCACTTTCTCAGTCTATAATCCGACATTCGAGCGACTTGAATCCATTCCTCCTTCCCTGCCTCCTCCATAGCCGGGCCTCCATCGGCCTGGTTCGGGGGGCAACCGCCCCCCCAGCCCCCCCTATAGCTCCGCCCCTGTGTAGTCGCTGCTCTATGTGCTAATGGCAGAGAAACAAGTTAATGTTTCAGGAAAACCGCTGGGTCATCATTGTGGCCATGGTAACTAGAGTTAGCATTCACAACAGGCTCTGCACCATAGCATAGAGAAA
>CAEGAF010008482.1:0-12129 GCA_903067075.1 Micropoecilia bifurca
AAGGTGACAGTTGGATGTTACGATACTTGAGGATGGATATCGATTTTTTTCTAGGAAAGAAAATATCGATATATATCGCGATATCGATATTATTATACAGCCCCAGTGTCTGTGTGAGAGCAGCTCAGTTGGGCTGCAGCGTTTTGCAGCGTCGGCTGGTTTCTGTGCTGATTTGAGCTCCGTGTGTCGGCAGCACCTGATGGTGACGGCGCGGCGCTTCACGGTCATCATCGACGAGAAGCTGCTGCTCAAGCTGCTCAGCTTCTTCGGCTACGGGAAGGCCGAAGCCGGTGGGTGTCCCGCCGCTCACTGCGCCGCTCTACGCCGTCAGGCTGTCTGTGAAAATAACCGAATGCCGAAACGCAGGGCTGGAGAACCTGGAGGAGAACCTGCATGAGCGGCCCAGCGAGGACAGCGCGCCCCGGAAGCGCTACTACTTTGAGAACCTGAAGATCTGCCTGCCGCAGATCAAGCTGAGCGTCCTGCCGTCACACAAGCTGCCGCCGGACCTGAAGGTAACGCCGCCGCTCCGCTTTCTCA
The DNA here is from genome assembly GCA_903067075.1 of Micropoecilia bifurca. Taxonomy (NCBI): domain Eukaryota; kingdom Metazoa; phylum Chordata; class Actinopteri; order Cyprinodontiformes; family Poeciliidae; genus Micropoecilia; species Micropoecilia bifurca. The sequence goes on from CAEGAF010008482.1 coordinate 541, forward strand.
CCGCCAGGATTTCAGGCCCGGCAGATCCGTCCAGAAACATCTGGAAGAATTTGGAGTGTGAAAATTAAAATTTAGTTTCAAGAGGGAAAACATGCTTTCAAGCTTTAGATCTTAAAATATTATTTGAAAGATAAAAACTTGAAGGTCAATTAAAGGTTTACTTACATTGATTTATTTTTATATTTGGTTTGCAAAATTACAACATAACGTTTTTTATTCATCATGTCCAGGATATTATTAAAATGTTTTGAATTCATTTAAGAAAATGTCAGTGAGCCTGGAGTGCGTTAATCACAGCTCTTAAATTTAATCTTTCTATCTGGTTTCTTTTTCTTCTGAGATTTTTCTGTCAGGCAAAAGTTTGAGTCAAACTCGTACATTGTCGTTGGTTCTGAGACCGTTGAGGCTACCGCTAACTAGCGGCTAATATGCTGTAGCTTGCTAGCTAGCTTTTTTGTTTCTGTCATGGATAAATTCATACTTGTATGTATAAAATATTCTTTTAACGTCTCCTTCCATGTTGGTTCTTTGGTTCCAACATGGAACCAAAGAATCGGAGTATAATTCAGTTTTAAAGTGGTTCTGATAGCAGCCGGCGGTTCTGATGTCGGGATTTTTCCTGCCAGGTTCTTAAAGGCACCCTGGGCTTCCCTCTGATCCGTTTTGAGGATGCGGTCATCAACATGTACCCGTTTACCAGAGTCCACCCCTACGAGACGCAGGAGATCATCATCAACGACATCCTCAAGCACTTCCGAGAGGTCAGAGTTCACACATGCGGGCCGGTCTGTCGGTCCTGGTTCCTCACGCCGCGGCGTCTCCCCTGCAGGAGCTGCTGAGCCAGGCGGCGCAGATCCTGGGCTCCGTGGACTTCCTGGGAAACCCGCTGGGCCTCCTGAACGACGTCTCCGAAGGAATGACCAAGCTCATCAAGCACGGCAACGTGCACGGCATGCTGCTCAACGTCACGCACGGCGTCTCCAACTCCGCCGCCAAGGTACCGCCCAGGTCTCCGGACCCGGTCAGGGCAGGTGACCCGCCTCCCTGACCACAAGCCCGTTTAAGGATAACAGTTTTATTACGACTGGTTTTATTACGACTGGTTTTATGATTAAGATCACAGGAGGAAGAAAAAAAATAACTGCAGCGTCTTTTTACAAAGATTTATTTATATACTTGCATAAAATATTTCAAAATGTCAAAAAGCCACATCGTTTTTTTTACAAGTGTTGTGTGTATTAATAACATTTTTATTTAACAAAATAAAAGGAAAATATAGTAGTAACGGGAGAGAATCTGGACCACTTAAATAAAATTAGACTTTAATCTCAAAATTTAGACTTTTGAAAAGTCAAAATTATGAGAAAAAATAAACATTCTAAGTAAAAAAGAAAAAAATCTGAGAAAATGTCAAAATTTGGTGACAAAAACTCAAAATTTAAATTTCATGTCCAAAATTCAAAAAATGTAGAAATTACATTTGAACATTTTCTCATAATTTGCTACGGAAGACGATTAGGGCCACGAAAAAATTCTGAATTTAAAGTCAGAATTCTTTTTTTGTTTGTTTTTTGGTGGCCCTAATCCTCTTCCATAATTTGCTCATCCAGCCCCTGTCCTCTATTATTACTAATTCTTTTACTCTACTACTTATTCCCCAGTTGAATAAATGTATTTTTAAAACTAAACAGAATAATGATAGCTACTGCAGGGTGTGCAGAGCACCGCTGTTGTCCTGTCGTTCAGGGTGAAGAACCGGATCGTTACCCGGATCAAACTGGACCGGATGGTCATTTCTGTCTCCCCCGTCAGTTTGCAGGCACGCTGTCGGACGGCCTGGGTAAGACCATGGACAACCGGCACCAGAGCGAGCGGGAGTACATACGGTACGCCGGCGCCACCAGCGGGGAGCACCTGGTGGCCGGGATCCACGGCCTCGCTCACGGTGAGCCGGCGAACGCCGCGCCGCGGCGCCACGGCCGCTAGGGGTTGCACAGACTAGTCGACTAATCGACTAGTCGATTCTTTTCTCTGCAATGATTTTTTTCTGGGCCAGTCGAATAGTCGAAATCACGTGACACAACATATTTTTCCAAGAAAATGAAAGAAGGTGGACTAGGTGAGTTCGCCAGAAAGCTCAAGTTGTATAAAAATGTAAATAATTTAACAAAGAGAATCTGTAAATTACAGCATAGGCTCCCGCAATAGGGGCGTTGCGGTGGTTAGCGCGACTTTAGCCAGCGGTCGTCAGGAGTCCGACTCCTGTCCTCCAGTCACCGGACCCACCCAACTGTAACCAAAAGAGATCCGTTCATAATACGTTTGGTTTGTGATGCACCAAAGCACCATTATGATCAGTGTGATAATTTGACTCCTATACGAGTAACTATCCAGAGATCATCAGAATCAGCCGGTGTTTAGAAAAAAAAAAAGTTAGACCGACTTTGTGCAACAAACTTTTCTCCGCTGCTCACGAAGAATTATCTGTTTATTACTCTTTTAAATCTGCATAATAGTCTTCGGAAAAGCGGGAGAAGGGTGTAGGGGTTCATATTTACAGTGAAAATGGCTCATAAAGCCTCCAAGTAGTTGTGAAGAGGTTTGAGGTTACGTCACTATGACGTCATCGCGACTAGTCGACGTCGACTCTACTATTATCACGATGTAGTCGACCTTAAAAAATATGTAGTCGTTCAACCCCTAACGGCCGCCCCGCCGACTCCTGACTGTGAACCGTCTCCGACCCGCAGGGATCATCGGCGGCATGACGAGCATCATCACCTCCACCGTGGAGGGCGTGAAGACGGAGGGCGGCGTCAGCGGCTTCTTCTCCGGACTCGGCAAAGGCCTGGTGGGGACGGTCACCAAACCCGTCGCCGGGGCGCTGGACTTCGCCTCGGAGACGGCCCAGACGGTGCGGGACATCGCCAGCCTCAGCAGCCACAGGTGGGGTTCCTCAGGGACGGGGAGCCGGAACCACGAGCCCACAAACGCACTGCAAGCACAGAACCTCTTACCAAGTGTTTCCGGTCCAGTTTCTAGGACGGATGCCTTGGAAAAAGGCCAAAGTAACTTCTCAGCAAGATATACGAGCTTTATTTAACTAAATAATTCAGACGTTACACTCCAAATTCTGACAAAGTGCTATTTAAATAATCTCCCAGTGGAACTAATACTTTTTAAATAAATATTTAGAAATTACCGACATAAAACCATAAAGTCGGCTCTTATTTCTTCCTGAGAAGTTATTTTATCTACACAGGAACCCAGACCAACATTTGAAGTGAACAGACAGTTACCTAGCAACCCTGTAGCAACCCTGTTGCTAGGTAACCAAAGAGCGAGTGAGTCGGCTCCACCAGGCGAGCTTAGCTAGCTGAGAGGTTGAGATACTGAAGTCTTTCCTCTGACTACATCTCCCAGAATTACAGAAGAGGATTAGGGCCACCGAAAAAAAAATAAAAAATTCTGACTTTAAAGTCAGAATTCTGACATTAAAGTCAGAATTCTGATTTTAAAGTCAGGATTCTGACTTTAAAGTCAGAAAGTCAGAATTCTGGGATTTAAAGTCAGGATTCTGACTTTAATCAGACTTTAAAGTTAGTCTGACTTTAAATCTCAGAATTCTGACTTTAATCTTAGAATTCTGACTTTATATCTACTTTATATCTCAGAATTCTGACTTTATATCTACTTTATATCTCAGAATTCTGACTTTAATCTTAGAATTCTGACTTTATATCTACTTTATATCTCAGAATTCTGACTTTCTGACTTTAAAGTCAGAATTCTGACTTTAATCTCAGACTTCTGACATTAATCTCAGAATTCTGAGATTTAAAGCCAGAATTCTGAGATTTAAAGTCAGAATTCTGAGATTTAAAGTCAGAATTCTGAGATTTGAAGTCAGACTTTTGACTTTAATTTCAGAATTCTGACTTTAATCAGACTTTAAAGTTAGTCTGACTTTAAAGTCAGAATTCTGAGATTCTGACTTTAAAGTCAGAATTCTGATTTCAAATCTCAGAATTCCGAGATTAAAGTTAGAATTCTTTTATTTTTTTTCCAGTGGCCCTAATCCTCTTCCGTACAGAAGCTGTGTGGTCCAGTGAATATTTCATATATTGATATTGCTGAGTCCTGGTATGCATTGTGATCGACACCAGCCCTACTTCCTGTTTGTCTGACTGCTACTTCCTGTCCAGGCTCCCGGTCCAGCGCGTCAGGAAGCCGCGGTGCTGTAAGGGCCCTCAGGGCCTGCTGCCGCGCTTCTCAGCCGCTCAGGCCGAAGGTCAGGAGCAGCTCTTCCGCCTCACCGACAACATCCACTCCGAGTTGTAAGTTTTCCGGCCCGCAGCCCAAACGGAGCCGGATCGCTCCGGCTCCCGGTCGACGTTTTCCAACCCACTTCCTGGTTCTGGTCCGGCAGCTTGATGGCGGTGGAGCCGATCGACACCTACAGCGTCCTCATCTCCTCCAAAGTGGTTTACTTCCTGAAGCCGGGCGACAGCGTGGACCGCGAGGGCATCGTCCTGGAGGTCAAATACGACGACCTCTTCCACTGCCTGGTCTCCAGGGAGTACGGCAAGGTTTACGTCCAGCTCACCAAGAAGGCGGAGAACTCCACCAGCGGAGTGGCCATTCCCGGACCCTCGCAACAGAGACCCATGGTGAGACCAGAACCGGAACCGCAGAGGAAAGAAACGTGTGAAACGGGTCAGGGGTCCAGAGATCAGAACTTATTTCACATTAAAACATGGACAATTAGCCGCAGGAGGAAAAAATACATTTAAGATCCATAAACTCTTGACAAGCTGAAGAAGATTCTCTACACTGCAAAAACACAAAATCCCACAAAGCATTTTGGTTTACCGTATTTTCCGCACTATAAACCTAAAAGCCTTCAATTTCCTCAAAAGCCAACAGTGCGCCTTATAATCCGGTGCGGCTTATATGTGGAAAAAGTGTTTTTAAATGCCATTCATTGAAGGTGCGTCTTATAATCCGGTGCGGCTTATATGTGGGGAAAGTTTTAAAATAGGCTATTCATTCATTATAGTCCGGTGCGGCTTATAGTGCAGAAAATACGGTAGTTTCCACTACAAATATCCCAGAACACTTAAAATAAAACAAAGGTAACTTACAGGTAACGTCTAGCAAGGTGTGGGAGCTTGTGTTAATTCAATATTTCCTTAAAAGTTGTAGCTCCACTGGCAGATAATTTAACTTATAATACGGGAAAAATGTCTGGTTATAAATTAAATGTGCGACAGTATGAGCTCTGCTGGAGATGGAAACAAAAAGGTGATTAAATTTCAAAAGTTTAAAATGTCTCACAAAAGTAAAGTATATTTCAATTTTTGAGGTTGAAAAGTTGAACATTTTTACTTTTTAAATGGAACATTTTCAATTTTTGCTCTAAAAATAAAACCTCTGATTGTTTTTCTAGAAAGTCTGGCATTTCAAGTTTTGAAAATGCCAAAGACTTGAGATTTTTTGGCAGATATTTACTTCGCTGTAGCTGTAAAATAATTAGTTTCAAGAAGTCAAAATTGGCAAGAAAAAACTCAGAAATAGTGAGATTAATCTCAGAAATGTTTTAGAAAAAAAAAACTTGGAAATTGGTGAGTTTCAAAGTTTAAAATGAGCAACTTTTAAAATTTCCTCCTTTTCTGTAAACATTTGATTTCAAAATTTCTGAGTGTTTTTCTAGCAAATGTATGACTTTTCAAACTCTGAAAATGTAAGTTTAATGTACATTTTCACACTCAGAAATTTCTTTTAAGGAATTATTTGCCTGGGGTTTAGTTTTATTTTCAGATATTTCCACTAGAATCTGCCCGGCAGGATGTAGTTTTTGCAGCGTTGGGAGGCCGTAACGCCGCCGCTGTCCCCGCAGGTCCAGGTGAAGAACGAGAACCTGGCCTACAGGATCTCCCAGCAGATCAACTACGCCAAGAGTCTTTACTACGAGCAGCAGCTGATGCTGCCGGCCGACGACAACGAAGACTTTCTGCTGCTCGAAATCTGACGCTTCTGAAGCCACTCGGCCGTCAGAGGAAGGAGAAACACTTTGACACTCCTGAACTCTAACAAGTCACAGAACCACTATTTGTTCTGGACGTTCACCGACACACAGAACTGTGAATATGTCCAGAAGAAGAACCATAAACTCTGTAAATATTTATATATGTTGCAATAATAAAGATAGGATATTAACAGGAAGTCGAGCGTCTAAAGTTTAGACGCTTTGTTAGAGTTTAGACTCTTAACAATCTGCCTTTAGGTGTGTGTGTGTGTGTGTGTGTGTGTGTGTGTGTGTGTGTGTGTGTGTGTGTGTGTGTGTGTGTGTGTGTGTGTATAAGAGTCTATTAGAGAACATGAAACTGTGGATTTGCGTAGGCTTTGAACCTTTTATCGGTGAGTTGCCCTCTGCAGCCTGAATCAGACGGCAGGAAGTCCCAGAAGGAGCAACTGCAGACAGGAAGCGCTGCGGCCGCAGACAGGAAGCGGCGCGGCTCCAGACAGGAAGCGGCGCGGCTCGCTGTGTTTCCTGGCTCTTATTGATCCGATCTGCCGCTCCAGGTCAGGCGGACGGAGGATGTTCTGCACTCGGTTTGCTTCACATTGTGGATGCAGATGTTGTCGTTGGTCCAGAATGATGATTATTTGTAGGCAGACATGTATTAGTTTAAATTCACCCTTTAATATTTTTGCAATAAAACATTTTGTGTCATTTAAACAAGTGAAGCAAATTTTTTTACTGTGCAAATGGAAAAAGTGATCCAGGGTTGCCAGATTGGATGGGATGATAACATTTGTGCTGCTTTTCACAAAGTTTGGTGGATTTAAAAAAGGCACAAAACTTTATTACAATGCTGTGATTTTACACCATCTGTCAAAGGTGACATCATCAATGATCAGTTAATAAAGTGTCACTATTTTAAAAATAGAAATCCCAGAGTAACATAATTTTTTTAGCTACACAAAAAAACTCGAGTTTTGTTCAAAAAGTCCAGTTGTGTTTCCGCTGAAAACTGTCGACTGATGCATTAAAAAAGAGTGAATTTAGGCCCAAAAACTTGGACATTTCTGAGTTTGAAAGTCAAAAATTTGAGACTTCAAAACTGCAAAAGTTTCAAATTTCCAGAAGTTGAATATTTTTGGCTTTTGAAACTATGACTTGGCTCCAAACTAAATATTTAATGAGCAAGTCAACATGTTTGAAGCGAAATATCTAGTTGGCCAACTAAGTGTTTAGTTAGCAGGATAAATATTTACTAAGCAAGACAATATTTATATAGCTTGGAGCTAAATGTTTAGCTAACAGGTGAAGGTAAAAATGTTAAACATTTTAAACTGAAAATATTTTAGATTAATCTTGGAAATTTTATTGAAAAATAAGGAAATTGAGTTTTTTGGTGGAAATTTACTCCTTTTCCCCTGACAAGCCGTTGAGAGACAGAGGCAGGACATGGATTTGTGGTAAAGTTAACATGCATTTCAACAGAAGCTTAGATTTGGGCCGTTTTATGTTTTTTTTTTTAAGTTGACCGGGTTTTAGGTTCTGTTTGGGCCGGAAACTGTCAGATCAGTCAGATCTGGCAACCAGATCCAGTTATCCTGGGAAAAAAATGACCAAAGTTGAGATCCGGCTGATGTCCAGACTGAAAACCCGTCTGCCCAGACCCGTGTGCCGGACCGAACCGGACCGGCGCCGGCGCCCGGACACACTGAGTCCGCTGAGCCTCCGGTTGGGCCTCCCTGTGGAGGCGAGGCTCCCGGCTGCAGCTCCTCTCTGCGGCCGGAGTTCTGCTGGAGCCGCGGCGCTCGGCTCAGGTCAGTTCACAGCCCAGGCCCAGCAGAACCAGGAGCTTCGGTACCAGGGAGAACCGAGGAGCCGCTGCGTTCAGAGCTGCAACAACAGGGTTCAGCTTTAAATCAGCACAAATGCTTTTATTGTTCATTAAACAAAATGGTACATTTGGGTTATTTAGCCTGACAAAATATGATTTATTGATAATTGTTTCAAGCTAAATATTTAATTAGGAAAATAATATTTAGTTAGAAAGTTAAATATTTATCGTAAAGGTAAATGTGTATCAGCAAACTAAATTTTAAACCATTAAAGTAAAATTTAGTTGGCAAGGTCCCCTGGTAAAAAAAGTATACTTTAGTACAGTAAATTTTAACATACTTTAGTATAACTTTTATCGATGTACTTCAAATGTACTACTTTGGAACAACTTATTTTGTACTTACTATACTTTAGTAGTATTTAAATTGTTTAAAATTACAATTAATAGTATACACTAGTATACTATACATACTTTTTGGAACAACTTCAAGTATACTTAGAGTGTACTTAAAGTATACTTATTATATTTTGATATACTTATTATATTTTGATATAATTATTATATTTTGAGTGTTATTAATTATATAATAATTATATAATTGTCTCAAAATTATATTAAATATATTTTAAATATACTATTAATATATTAGTAATGTATTTAAATTGCACTTAATTTTTATTTTTGATTTCCTGCTATTGATGACTACAATTTTAATTACTCTTAATTCGTCTTTATTCCTATGTGCCTATTTTGTACATAACTTCACTGCAGTACTTACATTATTTTAGGCTAAAATTACATAGATTAATTACGCAAGATGCCCAAGGTAATAATTTTACCAGGGCCAATGTCTTATTTAACTAATAATCTAAATATTCAGCTTCAAATTAAATGTTTTTATACTTTAACTAGGCCATAAATGAAGGTGGTCAGTGACTCACAGCCAGCATCACATTTCGTTCTTGAACGTACCGATAAAATGTTCCCTTCCTTTCTTCAGTCTTGGGTTCTCTGTAACACAAAGTAAAACTCGTTTGTGGCCAGGTTCTGACCAGGTTCTGGGCCGGTTCTGACCAGGTTCTGACCAGGTTCTGACCGGGTTCTGACCAGGTTCTGACCCGGTTCTGGGCCGGTTCTGGGCGGTTCTCACCGAACACGATGAGGCGGGTGTGTGTGTCGGTGGAGCCCAGCGGGTTCTGCGCCGTGCAGCGGAACATGGACCCGTTCAGCTCGGCGGGGACCCGCTCCAGAACCAGCTCCCTCCCGTCGTGCCTCTCGCTGCCGTCCAGCAGGTTCCCGCCGACCCGGGTCCAGGTGAGCAGAGGCTCCGGAAACACCTTGGTCTGTGGACACAAGTCAACCCCCTTTACTCTGATGCCCTCAATAACAAACAGTGCAATCTTTCTCTTCAAAAGTGAAAGGTTAAATTATAACTAAATAAATTGATCTTTAGGTTAACGTGGCAAAAGGTTAAAGAAACATGTTGAAAGACACTAGACATGTTTTCTAAAATTGATTTCTACTTTATTTTTTCACCAAGTCGACGATTAACTGGAGTTACAGTCAAAAATTAACAACAGTAATTTGTGTTGCATTTTCTGTCATAAGAGGAAAAATGGTGATTTGTTCAGTTATTTTTTCACTATTTTAAAACTAAATGTTTAGTTAGTAAACTAAGTATTTAGCCTCAAACTAAACACTTAATCAGCAAGCTGGTATTTGGTTAGCCAGTTAAATGTTTATCTAGAAAGCTAATATTTAGCTAGCAGGCTAAATACTTAGCTCTGACGTTAATATTTCGCTAGTAGTGAAATATTTAGCTAGCAGGCTAAGTGCTTAGCTCTGACGTTAATATTTAGCTAGAAGGCTAAATATTTAGCTCTGAAGTTAATAGTTAGATAGCAGTGAAATATTTAGCTGTAAGGCTAGCCCATATTAAGCTAGCCCAGAGATAAAAGTTTATGTCCAAACTAAATATTTATTTTGCAAGCTAGATCAGCTACTGTTTTTAGCTCTAACTCAAATTTTTATCTAAGAAGCTGATATTTATTTAACCAGCTAAATATTTAGTTAGTAAGCTGATTATTTAGCTAGCACAGAGCTAAATGTTTAGCTAACAGGCTAATTCACTTGCCATTAATGGAAGGTGAACTACCAAAATAAAATCTGGATCTTTGAAGCTCGATAAACTGTTGCTTCTTCATAATTGTTACCTACAACCTTTATTACTTTGCATCAAACCGATCCAGAACCGTTTTCTGGGTCTTTGGACCTGAGAGCAGGGAGGTTCAGGAGCCTCGTCTTTTTAATTTAAACTTTTTCCTTCATGTTGACATGATACTGAAGTTGTGCCACAGCCGTTCTGTGTTACTACTTGTTCAAGCTGCACAGAGACGTTTCAGTGTCAGGAACTCACAGCAGACGGTCCGAGCTGGAAGCCCTGGACAGAAATCCGCACCGTGTCTCCAACTTTGGCCTTACTGGGTCTGGTGGACAGCTTGGGTCCTCTGGGAGCAGCTGAGGGGAAACAAAGGACCACACTGAAATATCTCAACCTCAAACTGTCCGCCTGGCATGTAAAGCATGTAAAGCATGTAAAGCATGCCTTACATGCATGTGGTGACAGTGGAGAGGAAAAACGCAAGAAAGAAATGGAAGAACTGATCCAGGATCAGTTTCTAGAGAAGCTAATATCAGTAGCAGCTCCTTTAACAGCTTCATTAAGAAGAGAAACAGCAAAACAGAAACTGAGAAAAAAACATATCTGAAAGTTTAGTTAGTATTACTTCCAGGTTAAAGGTCACCTTGAATCTAAATCTGCTGGAAGTATGAATACTTTTGGCCCTAACTGTAGAAGAAGTCGCATAATTTATGAGAAAAACCAGAAAACAATTGAAACAATCTATAAAATCATTATTGCCCTTTTTGAAACACTAGTCTGTGTGTGTGTGTGTGTGTGTGTGTGTGTGTGTGTGTGTGTGTGTGTGTGTGTGTGTGTCCCCTGTAAGCCCTTTAAATGACTCATTTGCATAAACACACTCCAGATGCTCAGCATTTCTGGCAGCTTCTGAATTCATTAGTGGAAAAACAAAAGGTTGAAAATTAAACTTGCTTTTTTTCCCCAAACCTTTTATACAAATGATCCACAGCAGAATAATTAATTTCCTCTGAACTTTTTCACATCTCATCTCAAAATGTATCAAGTTTAATAGGTTATCATTTAGGTCTAAATGAAATTGGTTCTGACAGGAACGAACTGGACGGGCTGAGAACTCGACAAACATGAACTGTTGTTGGTGTAAATCCTTCGTCTTCTCAGCGACGTTCTGTCAACGATGTGACATTAAGCAGAATCTTCCAAATCAAGTTATATCTGCTTTACTTCCCTCAAATAAATCAGACATAAAGGGAGTCTGGTGATGATTTGTGGCGCCCAACGTGTCAACAATTAAATTTAAAATAAATAAAAACCACACTGATTAATTATTAATTATTACTACACAGCTCTACATCACGATGTCACCAGGTGACCTTTGACCCCATCCAATCGCTGAATAGATGCTGAGAACAGATCAATGATCAATGAGCCAAAACTTTCTCCAGCTGAACAGAAACAAAACTGGAGTTATTGTCTTTGGACCTAAAGAGGAACGAACCAGAGTCACAGATCTAGAGTTATAGATCTAGAGTCAATGCGCAGCTTCAGTTATTACAACTGAAAACCAGCGAT
>CAEGAF010008484.1:0-71127 GCA_903067075.1 Micropoecilia bifurca
TGGATGGATGGATGGATGGATGGATGGATGGATGGATGGATGGATGGATGGATGGATGGATGGATGGATGGATGGATAAGTGTTTTCAGGGTGGAATAGTTTTAGAAGACCAACAACAAAAAATGTACATGCATATGTGTGTCTTTAGGAAGCCAACATTTTTTCTCCCAAGTAATAAATGGTTTAGAATTTGAAATGCCCTCTTCAGAGCTAATTAAGAGCTAATATACTGAGAATTAATTTTGTCATATAAATTTAATTGTTAGCAAAAGTTTAATTAGACATCATGAGGTTGCTAGTAGCAGCAAATCCTGACTGAGACCTTTCTGTCTCTCAGGAGTTTGCATGATTTTTTTAGTTTGCATGTTTTTTTTTTGCATATTTGGTTTCTCTCTGTTTGCTTAAGTTTTTTATTTAGTCAGAGATTGATGTTTTCAAACATTTTATTTCTGTTAATTGAGTATTTCTGACTTAAGATTAATAAAGCACATTATTTACGGTTGGAATGTTAATTCAGACCAATAAACATTGTATTTCTAATACACAAATGTTGGCTCAATGAAATGAGTGTTTAATATCTGCTTCAAGGTTTTCAAAAGGTTCTTTTAGTCTAACAAAAAAGCCTAATCAGCATATATGTTCTAATATATTAAATTTGACTGTAAATCTCAGTATCTCTTGAGAATTGGGGAGTTCTTGATAAATCAAATTAATTTAGTTATGGGTCACTGTTTTCCACAATGCTTTAAAAGTATTCTCTCAATAATGATAAAATAAAGTGTATGTTCAAAACAACCCGTATTTGTTATCTCTATGTTATGTTATACATTACTTCTTTTTTGCGATTCGTACATTACCGTGACAAAATGGCATGCCCAAATGTTTAGCTTGTCATTTGGCTGAAAGCACATAGTCGGTAGAATTATAGTTACAAAAGCAACAAAGGATAGTTTTGATTTTTTTCTGTGATCAAAAGGCTAAACAGCGACGTCGTGCAAACCTCCAAACACCAAATGTCATTAGTAAAGCCAATAGCACTCACATCAAATAACATACCCTGCAGGTAATGCCTATAACCACCACAGAGATGGGTTGATCATATATCAGTCCATCCATTGTTTAAATGCCCTCGTTCATTCAGGGTCACTGGTGGACTGGGACCTGTCTCCTGCAGTCACTGGACAAAAGATAGACTTTTGACAGGTTGATTGTCTATGACAGGTCAACACAGTGACAGACAGGACAAACAGACCCCATCACCCCCTCTCTGAGGGAGAGGTGATTTAGAGAGAATAATTAACCTAATGTGCATGGGTTTGGACTATGGGCGGTACCAAAAGTACCATGTATGAATAACCCCCAGGCCAGGATTTGAGGTCAAGGCTGTTTTGCTGCAAGGAAAAAGTGCAAACAACTGCACCACCATGCTGGATTTATCACCCAGAGATCACCCATTTGCAATCCTTTATGTCCAGCCATTGTGTCCCTTGGAAATTAGTTTCTTGTCTTAACAGTTTCCTTTGCAGTGTGATGTTTCATCTTAGTTCAGAGTCAACTGGATCATTCTTTGACCACAATACTTGAATTTGATGTTTTTGTTTGTTTGTTTTTTTAGCCATAATACTCCTGTATTATTCTGTCCAAATTAATCCTTCTGACTAGGTCTGACTTTGCAAGAAGTGATTTATGTTTATGTGGCTCATCTGGTAGTGCATCCCCTGCACAGAGGTTAAAAACTCCACTACAGCAATGCCTACTCAGTCCAGCTACTTTCCGCAACCCTCTATCTTGCTATATTTGCTCAGTGTTTGCCACAGTGTTCTCATTTTCATTTTCTCTTATTAAAGAGCTGTGTTTTATTTTCAATTTCTTTTTATTCATTTGGTTTATTGACATAGTATATAGTGAACCTGTGTCTTTTGTATACCCAAAGCAGTTATTCCTTTAGTGTGTTTTTTTTCTCCTTTTTCCATTCGATCAAAAAACACATTCTTCACCTGGGCTGTGTTCAAAAGAGTATTCCTGAACTTTCTATTTCAGCTGTGGTTGGCAGTAAAAAAGGTCACCACCACCCAACACATCAAAGCCTGGTAAGCAATAAAAAAAATTGTGCAAAGCTTCTGTTACACACAAACCTCATTCCCCCGTTTCAGGGAAGCTACAACTGTGTGGTGTTCCAATTTACGTCTTCATACAACTTCCTATAACATACAAGATGATGCTTGTAACGTGCAAACTTCAAAGTAAAGATTCAAGGATTCTTCTGAGTTAAAGTGTAACTAATCCTAGGTCAACTTTTTTTGCTGTTAAACTGTCTAAATAGGTTATTTGTATTTGTATAGGTTATTTGGTGAACATTGATCAATAGAGCTGCTCAGCTTGGTAAATGTGTGATTTATTTCCATTGTGGACACTGAATAAAATAGGTCTCCTGCTTTGACTACTGGCATTGGTGTAATGTAGGACGGATGACTGTGTCAGACTGAGTGCAGTGCTTAGGAAGCGGGTGAGGTTCAGGGCAGTGCAAGCTCACTGCTTGCTCAAAACAGAGAAAGTTGGCAGTGGGGCTGCTGGGCAGTATTGTCATAAAAATGTCCAAAAACAACTTTGTCACTCGTTGTTTTGTTTTTTAAAAAAGTCACTAGAAGGGTCTTAAAAGTTGCTAAATATAGCTAGAGAGTGGACCATTTGGCAACAGTGCTTCTTTCATCCTGATCACTGCCAGGATGAAAGAACTGCCATACATTCCTAACTGCATTCCTTTTTCTGAGCTTCTGTGTCTTTTGGCTACGCCCACTTTGGTGGAATTTTTCAAATTTTGTCTGTGGCGGGGTTATGCTTTCACAGCAGGGAGAGATATACGTTAAAGTAATTTGTTCAGACATGAGAGAATAGTGAAAATATCTCAAAATGTCAGAAGTAAAGAACTGTGCTGTAGCATTATTTGCTCTGTTCATCCAATTAAAAGTTTTGGCCTTTCTTTTTGGAAGGTGGATGGTAAACAAACCTTAGTGTGACGCAGCCAAAAACCTGATCAATCATTGCCCAAGCAAAATGGATCAATCATAAATCTGCTTAAGAGGGGAAGTGTACCTATACTGTACCTAACTATCAAAATGAGTCAACAAAACACTGTTACAGCACCTATAGTGCCATTCTGACAGTTAAAAGTCCCCTAAAAGCTGATATTTGTTCCTAATCTAGATCTTTGTTGATGTTGTTTTTTTTGTGGGGGTGGGGGGGCTTGTTGACAAAAAAAACATTTTTGTTTTTAAGGATGGCTGTGATTCATCCTGTGACAGGTGGGGTTAACGTTTCAAACCCTTATTCAATTTGCTGGTTGTGGCGATTGAAGCACTCTGCCCCAAGGCAGCCATGGCTACAATGTAGTTTACCACCATGTGCGTATGAATGGGTGAATAGCTGGTTGTAGTGTACGGTGCTTTGGACTTCTTGGACTTGATAAAGCACTATAGTACAGGGCATTTACCATTCAAATTGTTTGGAACGTGTTTGCTCCTTTTTCCTCATTAAATGAATGGGAAACTAACAACATGCTAATCTAGCTTTCCGTATATCTTGAGCCGTCAGCAGATTACCCTGCAGGGTAGTCAGTGTCGTCTGCCAGCTTACTACCCAGATTAACCCCACTCTGTTTACTCTGTCTGCACCAGCTGCCTCACTGCTAATCTATAACCATTCTGATACTGCTGTTGCAGTCACTGTTTGCCTTTTCACATGGCTTACCCTGTATTTTCATGCCATTCACTATATCTAAAGATTCAACCTCACATGGATTGGGTTCTCTTATGTTCTATGTAGAACATGCCATCTGTCTGACTTTGTCTCTTCAAAATAGAAATCTTCTCCTTGGTGGATTTTTGCAATACCTCTTGAGTATTCATAGACAGTTCATGGTCAGATTACATGGTAGGAAGCTTTGACAGTGTAACAGAGACTTGAAAAATTATTTGTGTTTTATTATTATTTTATTTGGATTTTATGCGGCTAACACAGCTTGGTGGCTAGTTGATAAATTAAGGAAAAGCTATGCATGATTTTAAAATTTATCAAAAAAAAAATAGAGAGCAACAGTTTGTTTCTGTATAACTTTGGTCAAGCATATTAGATATTATTCCACAATTTCCTTGCAATATTGTGAGATCAAATCATGCTGATAGAACCACAACTTTGTTTCCTTACACATCTTTCAACCTTGTTCACAAATCAGTTGTAGAATCTAGATTAGGGCTTTCTGACGGTTTCTCCAAAACATGGAGTACATTGTCCTGAAGCCTCTCTAATTTGGTGGTATTCTTAAGTCATTGTCCTTTTGGAAGACAAGTTCTTGTTCAAACTGTAATTTCCTGTCTGTCTTTAGGTGTTGCTATACTTTTTCCACACAGGTTTATTCTTCTGCCATCTACTTTGAAAAACTGACCAGTTTCATAGGCAGAAAGACACATACACCTTCTGACCCTGTCACTATCATACTATATGTGAAACCCATACTTTGTTTCATGTTCTTATACACTTGAAAACTTACTAAGAAAATCATTTTCATTAAGTGCATCTGCACATTTATTTTTCTTTTTATATTTTGCTTGAGTCATGTCTTCTTCCTCTCTGAGTGGTCAGTACATTTTAGTACCAGATATATTTCACGGTGGATAAGGACATTCTGGTGGCAGTTTCAGCCAGCAACCTCAAAAGGTCTTTTGATGTTGTTCAGTCAGTGACCTAAACCTTTTGCACCAAAACATGATTGGACACAGAACCTTCTTGTTCTGTTCACCTTCTTGAATAGTATTATGTGTAGATTATGTATTAGATAAAGAACTTGTGAAGTTGCACATTTCTCCTGTTTATGACTTAACTTAATTCATTTAGATTTTTTTTAAAATATCACTTAACGTAGCAGTGGATTTCCGGTGTTACCTTAAAATAAATCAATACACTTGATCCAGTCTTACTGAGCTGCGGCTTTTCTTGCAACAGAGAGTAAAAACCTTCAGTCTCTGGATGTGCCCAGACTGAGACATATGGCAGCTGCAATTTTGACAAATCTGGTTGTGCAGATAATTAAATATACAATGTATAGACTAGCAGGGACTGCTTATTTATGCAACACTTTTCAGATTTTTTTTGTTTTGTAAAATAAATAAATAAAACCCATGCATCATGTGTTTTTCATTTCACAGTTATGCAGTACTTTGTTTCAGTATACCCCCGTATAATCCCCATAAAACAAAGTGCAATCTTTGGCTGTAGTAGGACAAAATATGAATAAAATGAAATATATACATATCAAATTGTATTTATCATTTTGTGAATACGACAGTGCTCAAGATTACTGCTCAGGCATTAAAATGTGTCAGAAATGCTCTGCAATTAATCTTGCCTTTCTCGACATGCAGAAGACGCTGAGACCATAAAATTGACCCAACCCAAACTGATGGCAGTCTAATTTTATTTTTGCACTGCCCAATTTGTTTTCGAAAGGGAAAAGAATACAATTCATTTCGAAAGAATAGTACACTTTTGCATTAAGATGGTTTGTTTGAAAATTGGGGTGATCGTGATTTCTTGTGGCGTCATTACTATAATGTTCTCAAAACTATAGGTTGATTGGTTTGTCGCTTTTTATTAAACCACCCTTTTCATCTGTTTTTCAACAGGACAGCTATGTTTGTTCAGCATTTTTTCACGTCTCTTTGTTTGCCTGTGCACATCATACCACATAAAAAGTTTGTGATCGGCTATTGTGGTGGTACAAACAGAAGATTATGCCTGTAGGCAGAATAGGAGGTCAGCACAGGCTGTCTATCTCCAAAGAACATCCTGTCTTTAACTAGAGCTCTCACGAGCATGCCGTGCGCGCACAAACACAGCACACTGTATTTTTAATTCAATATGCAAATTGAAGCTGCAGTTCATTTGCTGATGAAAGGGGATTCATGCTCAATTATATCTTAATGGGTTGGATATAACAGCCTGCTCAGGCCAACAGATTTTCATTAGATGATTTTTTTATTAGGTCAAATGTGTCTTAAATAACCTGAATTTACTAAAGTAAAAGTGAAATGATCTAACCTAAACCAAAGGGCTGCCTTCCTACCTCATTTCATCACTACGTCCATGTATCAGCTATGTTGTAAGCTGGACATTTCATAATTGTGGCATATATTTTTATATTGTCCAAAAATTCTGTAAGTGCATTGTTAAAATGTGTACATTACATTTTTGAGTGATATTTATGTTACAAAAAAATAACTATTTTTGGTAGGAAATCTGATTTCACACAAAGAGCAGTTTTCAAGAGATGAGTTCATTCATTAAGGGAAAAAAGCTACCGAAATCTGTAAAACTTAAATGCCGAAAACCTAATGGTTAGGGTTGGCATGGCAACAATCGTTATGTGTGTGTCTGTGAGAATATTAACAACAAGCTTTTAAAATTATTGTGGAAGAGTTTTGATTCACTTTTTGCACTTTTTTTTTAGTAATTCATAGTGTTTTTTTTTTTTGTTTTGTGTTTTTTTTAAGTGTGAGTGTCTGGGCTTAGGTGATGCCACAGCTTCTCCATCAGACTTTAAGCCAAGACTTTGACTCAAACACTAAAATCTCTTGTTTTTATTTGACCCTTTTGAAAGCGGACTTTCTGTTGTGCTGCTGCAAACATAAGATCAAAAGCTGGACATTGTCATTCAGGACTTTCTAGCAGAGAGTAGAATTCAAGTTTCCTTCAACTACAGCGACTCATATAAGTACTGAAGTAGCAAAGCAGCCTAAACCTTCCCACTACCAGCATGTCTGACTATCAGAGTGATGTTTTTTTCTAAACTGTTGTATGAGTTTCCCCAGATTTTCCCCAAAATCTTAGTACACATAAAATGCCAATGGCGTACTCTGACGTTTGGTGTTGTACCACAAGAAAATCATTGAAGGATGAAGTGGTATGGCTATTGTTGCAAGTCACAAAAGTACATTAGCTCAGGAAAACCTAGATGACTTAAGAAAGATAAGTTTTCAGCAACACCATAATGGTGGTGATACTCTGTCTAGTTGGACAGGGTTTCCTTAAATAATTATTTTATTGCTAAAAAATAAATTACTAAACTAAAATGCATATATGAAAAAGCCAAATTTGTTGCTTCTCATTGCTCAGAATGATTGACACAACCTTTGAAAATGAAGTGTTTAAACATTCTAATGTCAAAAGTACTAATGTGGCATAGATTTTGTGAAAAATAGCAACAACAAAGAAAAGATGGAGTTAGCAGCACTATATGTAAAGCATGCTAACCCTGTGGATATTTAAAGAAAATGGGAGAGGGAAACACAAGAATGTGTTACATCCTTCCGTCCTTGTTTATTCTCCACCAGCCACAAACCGCTCACTGATGACTGGGCGCACACTGCACTCTCTCCGTCAATACCATTATGTTGGAGGGGAACCCCCTGCTTTCAAGCTGGGCGCCTTGGTTGGCGCTTCTCACTATACGGCCTGAACAGCTTGAAAATTAGATATGCAGGAGGGTTAGGTGTGGGGGAGGGAGGCCTAGCAGCGCCGGCGTGAAACACAGGTAGTGTTCAATAGCAGCAGACCGATGCTGCATTGCGCTCCTCCTGAGCAGGTCGGTCCGCCGAGGGACAACATCCACTCAGCAGTGTGTAGGAGGAGGTGGTGGATACTGCTGCTCACAAAGAAACAACAGAACAGAACAGTGTCTGAATACAAATCATTGCTGCCACATTGAAATTGTAGAAGGGTAATCTGATCCTTATAAAGGACCACAAAAATCAATCTTTTTGGTCATTTTTGTCAGCCTTGAGCTGTTTTGTTGTTCATACATACATTGTGTAAACAGTCCTTCATATGCATCTTCCTGTTGACATAAGCTGGCTATCAACAGGAAGATGAATACAAGCACATTAAAAAGTTGAATGGAAGAAGAAAGGCTGTTAGAAAAATGTACATGAGCAAAAGGTGTTGATGGCAGTCTTGAAATGATTGGGAAGCAAAGTCCATTCAAGACAACAACAAAAAAAGTTGTGGACTCCAGCTGGAGTCTGGGCTTCAAGATCTCCATCAGACTCCATACTCCAGTGGAACATTCCTCACTGTTCCATATTTTTTTCCCGATTTGTGGATATTGGCTCTCAGTGTGGTTCACTGGAGTCCCAAAGTTTTAGAAATGTCTTTGCAGTCCGTTGCAGACAGATATCAGTGAACCTCTTTTCTTTACTAATCTATTCTTGAGTCTCTGTAGATGCAGTGCGCTAACATTTATTTTACGCGTCATGTGAATAAGGTTCTATTTTGACATGTTTTTTTTATTCCTGAAGTTTGCAGCAACAGAACTAGAGTATGGCAATTGAAGCTAAGCAAAAAAATAAATAAATCAAATGTGTTTTATTTCTATGTACATAGAAAAGACACAAGAAAAGATTTTTCCTCATCTGAAACATTTCAGCGTCAGAAAAAAGGCTTGCCAGAGGGGATTTATAAAGGAGCACGGAACTGTGTTTCCCTTGATCTCCACTTTCTGATCAGAAAAAGAAAACAAACAAAATAAAAAGAACAAGTATAGCTCTATGAACAATAAAACCTATAGAACACGGTGGTGCATTTAAAAACACTGTTCATGTGCTGCATTTGAGATGTTTTAATCTACTTCATGTTGCAAGACAAGTTCTGGTTAAGTGATATTTTGATTGTATGCATCTAGACCTGGTAATATTTAGTGATGTTCAACTCCAAGTCATTATGATTTAAGGGGGTAGATGGGGGAAGGGATGGCCACTATTAACGTGCACAACTTTTACTTGTAGAATTTAAAAGCGGAGACAAGCCAAATTTCCCAGTCTGATGTAAAAACACATATTGTAATTATTATTATTATTTAGATCATGTTAACTCTACGTATATAAACCACTGATTGCTACTCTCCTAAAACTTTATTCTGGCTTTTGGTTCGACACCCACAGGAATTTCAGTGAGACCCATTTGACCAGCCCTTCGTAAACTTTCTAGAAGCGCCCCTGTTTAGAAGAAGGAACGGCGCTTTTCTGCACTTGCCCCGGCGAAAAAGAGCTGCACCAGCAGAAATCCTGCCTGATTCCTGCATGCACCGACTCGTCTTAGAGCCAGATCACTCCTTTTCTCCCCCGTCGCTCTTTGTCCCCCTGCATGAATATGTGAATAAAGATATTTCCCCACCAGGAGCTGTCAGCGGCCGGGACAGCAACCCATTTAATCTTCCTATGACAGGAGAGAGGGGCTGAGGTCTGTCCCCGGTAACCGACACACACACACGAACCCATACACATAGAAAGGGAGAGAGAGAGAGAGAGAGAGAGAGAGAGAGAGAGAGAGAGAGAGAGAGAGAGAGAGCGCGACCCAACACCGCCTCTGCTGCCTCTCCTGTTACAGCTCGGCGATCGAGTTACGGCGAAAATGTTGCAGTAGCGCAGAAAGAGAGAGGGAGAGAGAGAGAGAGAGAGAGACTGCAGCATCACCGGAGACCGGAGGCAGCAGCAGTCCCGAGCAGTGCAGGTGAGAGGGAGGGGGGGAAAAAGAGCTGGAGGAGGAGGAGTGAGCGAGTGAGTGAGAGAATGCGGGACTCTTGGAAGAAATACGCATCTGCTCTCGGTCCACCACCGCTGCACGTTTGCTTCCATCTACCCATCCATCCCTCGGACAGAATACTTCAATTTAAGCCGAGCAACGGGGCAATCCCACCAAAATAGGGGGACACAACAGTTTTTTTTTCCTTCTTCTTTTCTTTTGGTGGGGAAAAGCGATTTGAAGAAACTCGCTCTCGTCCTCTTCTTCTAACTTGCGTAAAGGAATCTGGGTGCTTGGCACGTTGCTCCACTGCGGGAAACGCGGAGGGTTCAGAAGGTAAGAAAAGAAAAAAAAAAAAGACTCAGCAGAAGCATCTTTTTTTTTTCGCAAGCAAAGCTTTGTGATCATTTTTGAGCGTCTGTTTTCACCGCGAACTGATTGGTGTTTCTTTTATATATATATAAAAAATAATTTCTTCTTTTTCTCGCTTCTTTTGTGTAGTGGTGCTGCATTGCAGTTTCTATCTGAAAAGCCTCTGTCCCGAGTGTGACTGGAATCAGAAGAACTTCCAAATGGGCATTATAAATTGATAAGAGCCTCTTCAGGATAGCTCCTATATGTCTTAAATGAGAACGCAAAGACTGAAGCGGATTTAATCACAGGTTGATTAATAGAAAGCATAATGGACTTTTTTCTCTCTTTTTTTCTTTTTTACATCCTTATGGCTTAAAGAAGCAAGTAAGAATGCAGAAATATTTTTATATAAGTTGAAAACCCACTACTGAGTGTAGGAGGAGAGAATATAAAAAAAAAAAAAAGAAAAGAGAGAAAGGATCTGCTGAAGTGAACTACACTGAAGCTTTTTACCCGGACCCCAGGCGGGAGTCCGCAGAGAGCGATAGAGAAGGTAAGAAAGGATAAATCAGACACCCACGCTGTGAAGCTGCACCAGACCACAAAACACCAATAAACTAAGAGAGGAGCCCACAGCTGGGGAGTGAGGAGGAAGGAAGCAAAAAAAAATAAGGAGCCATGCCGAGCCTTGGTGCAGTGCACTCTGTGGTGTTGCTGCTGCAGCTGCTGACTCAGCTACCGGCTGCCGACTCAGCTCTCCGGTACCGGGTGGCGGAGGAGGGCCCGCCGGATGTGAGGATAGGCAACGTGGCCGCCGACCTGGGTCTAACGGCGGGCACTGGCAGCGGAGACGTCACCTTTGCCCTGGAAAGTGGCTCAGAATACTTCAAGATCGACAACGTGACAGGTGAGCTGACCACAGGCACAAAGCGCATAGACCGAGAGAAGCTCCCACAGTGCCAGATGATCTTCGATGAGAATGAGTGTTTCTTGGACTTTGAGGTGTCAGTCATAGGACCACTACAGAGCTGGGTAGACCTCTTCGAAGGTCGAGTTGTCATCACAGACATCAATGACAACACGCCTTCCTTCCCCTCGCCTGTCCTGCAGCTCTCAGTTGAGGAGAACCGCCCCATTGGGACTCTGTACCTGCTTCCAACAGCCACAGACAGGGACTTTGGGCGGAATGGCATTGACCGCTATGAACTCATCCAAGATAATGGAGCTGGGTCAAGTTCAACGAGGCGCACAGCAGGAGGAAACCCCATTACTAGAGTGGATGGACTAGACCGCAGGGGCAGAAGTGGTGATAGTGGAGGAGGAGCGAGGAGCAGTGTGTTTGAGCTGCAAGTAGCAGACATACCAGATGGCGAGAAGCAGCCTCAACTCATTGTGAAGGGCACATTGGATCGAGAGCAGAAGGACTCGTATGAGCTTGTCCTCAAAGTTCGAGATGGAGGGAACCCACCACGTTCCTCCCAAGCTCTGCTCCGGGTTTCTATAACTGATGTGAATGACAACAGTCCACAATTTGAGAGGTCCACGTATGAAGCTGAGATGACTGAAAATGCTCCTCCAGGCACGCCTGTTCTCCAGGTCAGAGCCTCTGACTGGGACATTGGAGTAAACGGGCAGGTGGAGTACGTCTTTGGAGCTGCTACGGAAAATGTCAGGCGACTCCTGCGGCTGGATGAGGCAACTGGTTGGTTGAGCGTTCTTCACAGGATTGACAGGGAAGAGGTGGCCCAGCTGAAGTTCACAGTGATGGCCAGGGACCGGGGTCAGCCGCCGCGGACCGATCGCACCACAGTAGTTTTGGCCGTTCGGGATGAAAACGACAATGTTCCAGTTGTGGAGATCAGAAAGATCGGACGGATCCTTGTACGGGACGGGGCTGCGCTGGTGCCAGAGAACGTTCTGGTGGACACGCCTGTCGCTCTGGTTCAGGTGTCAGATCGAGACCAGGGAGAGAACGGGGCGGTGACCTGCACTGTGGTAGGAGATGTCCCGTTCACTCTGAAACCAGCAGGCGAGACACTACTCCCACCCCCACCTGCAGATGAAGCCTTTGACAGGTAAGCTAAACTAAAGGTAACCCTTCCAAGTAACACTGTGGATCAATCAAGCATAACATTATGTCCACGACGGACACCCCAACCAAACAAATTGTGATGCTCTTTATATTGTGACTCCTTTGTTGTAGTACCTACATTGCTTTATTTAGCTATTCGAGCTACAGTAACTTGTGTGCTTGATCGGCCAATATTCATTTATGGGCCTTTTGCTGGTTCACAACATTGTAGAATGCAGAGCAAGTTGCTGATGCACTTGTCTAGCGATCACAATTTTGCTCTAGTCAAGCTTGCAAAAATCCTTACACTTGTTCATTTTTCCTGCTACTAACACATCTATTTTGAGAACACAAACCTCACCTGTGGCCTAATCTATCCCAACCACTTACAGGTGCCATGATAACTCTAACTTTTGGCAGAGGCTATGGCTGATCTGTGTATGTTGAATAGTTGCAAACAGATTTATAAAACTCACACTAGTTTTCAGTTATTAATTCCTTCACCGCATTTAATCAGTAAGTCTGCAACTGATATTAAATCTTCTAGGAAGATGCTGAGATACCTCAAAGTACATGTGTCTGAAAACATATACCCTTTGAAAAAGGGTATATGTTTCAAAAAAGTTCAAAAATATTGGTTGGAAATGAAGGATGTAGAAACTTTAATGACAAATTTGAGATTACACTTATTGTAATTGTGAAAGTACCATTTAGTACCATTTTGAAGTTGCCAGAAAATGTTTTAAACAGGGTTTAATAATTTGATATTATTACCAAAATGATCAACCGCTAGTTTGTACAAATTTCTCTGAGCAGTCGGTTCTACATCTAGTTTACTGTAATGTAATTGACCATCATTCTCACTATTGTTTATAAATTCAATGAATAATAGATCCTGACTCAACCTTTTCCTAGAGAAGTATGCAACTTATATGAATTTAAAAGTGGAAATTTATACATACCAGAACAGTATTACAATTGACATATAAACTTTAAACATTATCTGTTCTCCAGTTTTGCCATTTCCTCTCAGAGAAAGCAATATTTTTGCACCCTGCCCTCTGTTTTTTAAAGAGAGGGGCCTCAAGAACTGCATAGGAATTACAGCAATGTCACTCATCTGCTATTGCTACAGAGTGGTTAGACTGTCATCCTGTCTGTAAACTTTGGTTAGAAATATCTGTGGAGGTAAAGGGATTTACATTTTTTAATGTCACTTTTTCTCCACAGACTCCAAATGTCAGAGCTCAGTCATTTGTGAGAACATTGCCTAAAGGCGTGAGGGTGAGAAGTCACGGCCCCTTTTGGGTTATTAACTGCCCTCAAACAATATAAAGCTGTACATTGAGACTTGTGATTTTCAATTCTTGGGTTTTCCTTCACTGAAGAAAATCACTAAAGCTCAAATCATGTGAGTGTTCTATCAAAATCAATAGGGTAATTTGATTGAAATGTCACAGTCACAGATTTTTTTGTTTTTACTATGAATGTCTCAGGAGATCACAGCAATCATTCTTGGTCTTTGAAATGATTTTATGCTAAAGCAAAACAAATTACTAGATAATTTGCTCAAATCAATATTTTTTGATTAAGTGAAATAATTAACTGTAGTTTGTAACATTTGTAGACAATTAACAAGCAAAAACACCTTTCAAAACATTATTATCACATTCTAGCAGTTAGAAATCTACTTTATAACAAGTATGTCAGAAGGCTTTTTTTAGACATGTTCGAATACATCATGACCCCGAGTTTAATTAAATCAAACTTAGCAAATATTTCACTATTTCATAATGTGTCAAACAATGTAAGAAAACACTAAACATCAAAAGAACAGCCAAATGATGAAAGGCAGTGACCGTGTTTGACCACATTAAGGAACAAAACGGATATTGTTTCCATTTAAAGCAGCTTCTGTACTGATGATATCTTTTCTTTCATCTGTTTCCACAGAAACAAGAAAAAATATTTCTTACATACTTCAGCCTTGCTGGACTATGAGGCCACAAAAGAGTATAGTGTAACCATTGTGGCAGTAGATTCTGGCAGCCCCAGTCTATCCAGTAACAGTTCCTTGATGGTGCGGGTGGTAGACATCAATGATCATGCTCCAATCTTTGCCCAGAGCAATGTGGAGGTCCACTTTGCTGAGAACAATGGACCTGGTGAAAGGGTGGTCACTGTAGTAGCCACAGATGCAGACAGTGGCAAAAATGCTGAAATTGCATATTCCTTGGATCCTGCCGCTAACGGACCTTTTTACATAGATGTAGATAATGGAGATATCCGAGCTACAGGGATTCTTGACCGTGAGCAAAGAGAGAGGTATGAGTTGCGAGTAATTGCAAAGGACAAAGGAACGCCCTCACTGCAAGGCTCTGCAACCGTTGTTGTCCAAGTGACTGATCGCAATGACAACGCACCAAAGTTTGTTCAAGAAATCTTCACATTCTATGTAAAGGAGAACCTGCTTGCCAACAGTCCAGTCGGCATGGTTACAGTGACCGATGCAGACGAAGGTGAGAACGCGGAGCTCAGCCTGTTCGTAGAGGTAGACAGGGCAGATGGAAAGACAGGGGACAAGGCGGAGGGAGAAGATAACAGGAATGAGCGAGAAGAGTTATTCTCCATTGAGAACAACACCGGAACAATCTTTTCTGCTGCATCCTTTGATCGTGAAAAGCTTTCCACATACACCTTCCGTGTTCGGGCTGTGGATGGAGGGGAACCCCGCAAAACTGCCACTGCCACAGTCTCACTTTTTGTGACAGATGAAAATGACAATGCGCCTTCGATTACGTCTCCCGCCAATGAGTCCTACACCCTCCTACCACCTGCCAGCAGTGCTCGCACCATTGTCAGGACTGTAACGGCCATAGACTCAGACACTGGACCAAACGCTGACCTTCGCTATGCATTAGTGGGGGGAAATCCATTCAGACTATTTGAGATTGGCCACACCAATGGAGTTATCACTCTAGCAGAGCCTCTGGAGCGGCGCCACAAAGGTCTTCATCGCCTGGTTGTACGAGTCAATGACAGTGGCATCCCTTCGCTTTGTGCCACCGCACTGGTTCACGTCTTCATCAATGAGAGCTTGGCGAATGCCACCCTGGTGGATGCACAGGTAATTTTTATGCTTCAGTATATGTCATTGCAAACAGATTTCTAAATACTTACCCATACATACAAGCTTTAAACAGCTTGTAATATTCAGGAATTATTGGAAGTTTCTCTGTCACATCTCTTTGTATACTGCTGAAGGGTGGTGATGATAGTTCCTGTGCAAATTATTTATTTGGTAACATTATGTACATGGTAACGTTACATCTTGTAGCCTACACAGTGTTGTGGTTTTCAACAAAAAATGGACACATGATTCTGTGTATATTTGTTCAAGATTGAAAACACTGTTTCTTCTGGCAATCTGCTTTTAGATTGTTCCTGGAGCTTGTTCTTTGTCCGGTATGTATTATTGTAATAGCTTTGTGGTTGAAATAACTGTTAGGACTAAAGTGGTTCTTTTTTATGGTACATTGAGCTCAGAGCTGAGAGCTTTAGGTGTGGTTGTGTGTATATGCATGTGTCAGAGCAAGAGGGAGCATGAGAGAGCATTAGGGTTAAGTCTTTAGGAGAAGCAAGAGGGAGGGAGATGAGTCTGCCCCAGTTTGGACTTGTAATAGAGCTTGCTCAAGTATGTTTCAACATATGAATAGAAGTTCAATCTAAAGAAATTTCTCTTCTCTATATTCCTGCTTATTGATTAGCTTTTGAGGTCAGTAGCTTGTTAGATCCAGTTCTGAGCACAGCAGGGTCAATATTTGTTTAGTAAAACTAATTTTTTGCTAAAATGGAGAAGGGATCTCTAAAAGTATTTGCCATCATTATTGCATGAGTCTGTGTGCTCTCCTTGAACAGAAGACTTTAGCATAAAATTAGAACTGAATTGAAAAAGCCACCCCATCTGCAGAGGTAATTGACAAGACTCAGAGACATTACTGAGATACTAGAAATAACTAGAACATTATGTGTTCCAATTCAGCCTATGCCTTGCCGGTTTAAATCTTTCCTTCTGCTCCGCTCTCGCATTAATTGAATCTGCCTCCAATTATGGTTTAAAAATGTTCAATTAAGCTATAAATGCTGGCAGGTTATAATTACTAAAGCTTAATCTCTGGTGTGAAAAACAGGTAATTTGTATTGACTTATAATTAAATTGTCTCAATGGCCTTGTAGTCCCTTTGTTTGTTCTGAAACAAAACACTTGTGGTTTTGAGTTGCACTTAAGACTCGGTTTTGAACACATTTTGCTCATATTTTCTACAAGCATACAATGTCTTCATTTGTCAGGTCTGTGCATCCTGACTTTAAGTCTGTAGAGGCTTGAAGACATTTATGAGGAAGCTACATTTAAATGTAATTTGTGGGGGGGGAGAAGGGTTTATGTGGCCACCGCAACATAGAACATAAATGAAGAGGAGGTAAAACTAGAAAAATTGCTGTTCCTAGCAAAACAGCCATGAGATTGCATATTTGCAGAATGATTGCTACAGAAAACGCAAAACACGTATGAGAAATAGGGGAAAAAGCAGAATAAAGCTACAGTCATACATGGTAGAAGTCTTTTGCTAAAGAGTGAAATTTAGCCAAAGACATAGCATGAATTAGCAGACGCAGTTATTTTGAATTCAACCTGAAATATTTGAAAATTTGAAAAGTAAAACATAGCAAAAGAAATGGCATATATTAGCAAAAGCATAAATTAGTATGCAAACTGAAATAGGTGAGTAGTGAAAAAAAGCAAAAAGCATAAATTAGCAGAAGCACAAATTGGTATAAAACATGAAATAGTTGAAAGAGTTGAGAAAGTAAAATATAGCAAAAAATTGCATGAATTAATAGAAGCAGAAATTAGTATAAAATCTGAACTACTTTAAGAACTTGAAAAGTGAAACTTTGCAAAAAGACCATGTATGTCTTAAAGTAGAAATACATGGCTACTTTTTAATGCATAAATATTTCTTGTACAGTGAAATATGTATGACCAGCCTCATTTTGTTTGTCAAAAAGCATGGAAAGTTTAAAAACATCTATTATTAGAGTGCACACTCTAGCAACTGACAAACGTTAGAGCATTCCACCATGTATTTCAATGGGTCAGATATTTGCACAACAGGGCAATTATTTCAAAAAGTACAATAGTGAAATTTAGCAAAGGTAACAGCAGAAATATCCAGAAGAAGCTGAACGTTTTGATATATAAATTAGCAATTTAGTTGAAGATAGCAGAAGTAGTTAACAACTGAAAAATGTGAGCCGGATCTTAATAAATCAGAATGCATTGAATACATTCTCACTGATAATACTTAGTTTTATGTTTTTAATTATTACTAAGAGTCTACAAAGGGTGGAACACCTTTATATTTAGCCTCTTTAATCTGATAACCTGAGATATAATTTAGTGCTTCTAACTTCCCACAGAAGTCGACCTGTCTGTGTATTAATCACAGCATGAATTCAGCTGTTCCAGGAAGGGCTTAGAGGTTTGTAGGGAGCACGACCACAAAACACAGCTCACCGGGATAAAGTTGTGGAGGTTTAATGCAGGGTTCGGTTATCAAGCAGCATTCCAATCTTTGATTATTTTTATGGAGTATTGTTCAATCTATCAGCTTAATATAGAAAAGGTGTTGCACAGGTGCAACCCTTCCAGAACATGGCTTTTCACCGCAACTGGAGGAAAGCATTTTTCCAAGAAGCCTTTGGTTACTAAAGGACTTATGACAGAGCAGTTATTAGTTCTGCACTCCACAAATCTGACCTTAATAGAAGAGCTCAACAATAACACAGTTGCTGAAAGAAAGGCATCAAAGTCCCACAGGTAGTTTGCCACAAGACAAAGACGCTAGACGAAGCTCTCATTAGTTTTGGAAATCTGGTCAAAGAGTCATTTTGTTTAAAGAGGCAGTATTATGTAAAATCCTCTTCTTGAGCCTCACGTCATGTTACAATATTATTCCCATCATAAACAATACCTATTGTTGATTTTTTTTTTCATCCATATTTGAAAGATCCTTTGATCTTCTGTGGCACCCATTAAGCTGCGCAAAACACTTAGTGGAAGCAAGCAACACCTTCGACAAAGCTCCTCCCGAGAGCTGCAGTTTCTAATCTTCCGAGCTTCTGCCTCACAGTGCAACCCGCCCCTGCAACTTCCTCACTCAGCTCCTCCAGACTTTCCAGCAACAACTTGCAAATACCTGGTGGATCCAGGAGAGTAGGAGTTTCTTCAGACAATTTCAAGACGTTGAATTACAAAGTCAAATTTCTTGTATGTAATATTTTATATATACAGTATTTTTTAAATAAAAAATACAGGTAACATAGTTACTTGATTGTGCTATAAAATTGTGCTATGTGCCTGAAAATACATCATACTGCCCCTTTAAGAGCTCACAAGATATAGAGGTTGAATGCCCTTTCTCTGGCTCACACAAATGACCATCACTGCACAGTTCAAAGGTCTTTTTTTACCAAATCAATTAAAATGTTTGTAGCATAGCAACTTCACATGTTTGAAGTTGCTGGTTGACTTATTTTATGCCCTGAGGTTCTCCCAAAGGGAGCAAAGATTACAATCTCCAGGAACTCGCTCACTCAGTAAAACTCTGTTTGCTTCTTACACCTTGTAGGGTTTGTCGACTTCCACAAAGCGAAACAGCTAAAACTGCTTCCTGGGATTTATGAGGAACCATGATCCTTATTTTGAATGAAGCTACGTTTCACTTAAAGAGTCTTTCAGTGAAAGCCTTTCAGATTCTTTCGAAGAAAGAGAAGCAAGTTAGTACAGATAGCTGTTGTAACATTTCATCACACTGGTTATTAGGAAGAGCACCTCATGCGTGTGACACTGAAAAGTAGAAAAAAGAAAAATCAAGGATGTGAGGATTAGAAGAGAATACTTAGTAAGAGGTAGAATTATCTGCAGCGTGCCTAAATGGCTGCGGCTATTAAATCAAACAATAGGGTGTAATATGGCTAAGCTGGTCTGAAAGCCGCCATTGAGTACAACATGCACAGTTTAGTTTGATTGTAGGGAGGAACTTTGTGGCGTAATTGAGTAGAAGTCATTTAAGACAGAATACCTCCATCTCATAATGAAGTCAAACTGGGTGGTGGACGGATGCCAGATGCAATTAGGGAACGAAAACGGCTGCTACCGCTGCACCACGGCAACAGAAAATTACTCTGCTCTTTTCTATCTAACCGTACTGGGTGAACCACATGTTTGGTAATTATCTGTAATATTATGCTGCAGGCTTTGAGCTCGAGAAAGTGGAAATTGACATTCTGGATCTTGTGTGTCATTGTTGTCATTTGAATACCTTTGAGGAACTCTGCCTATCAGAGCCGGGCTGCATGGCTAAGGCGATTGGTGCTTTTCTATTTGTATTCAGGGATCCTGTGCAATTTGGAAAAGTCTGAAATTTCATTTGCAAGTTTACATAAGCATGATAGAGAAAACAGAGTAGGGGAACGTATCAGTATCTCCACTTTTTGTTTCCTGCTTCATTGTCTAAATCCACTCATTGAATTTTGCATCTATCTATCTATCCATCTATCCATCCATCCATCCATCCATCCATCCATCCATCCATCCATCCATCCATCCATCACCCCCCTGCACCCCCCTCTGAGGAAATATGAGGTATTTGAGTCTCTGAACATATAGAATTTTGACATAGAAATGTGTAGAAAATCAGGTGTATT
This sequence comes from Micropoecilia bifurca, assembly GCA_903067075.1. Lineage (NCBI taxonomy): Eukaryota > Metazoa > Chordata > Actinopteri > Cyprinodontiformes > Poeciliidae > Micropoecilia > Micropoecilia bifurca. The sequence goes on from CAEGAF010008484.1 coordinate 19,766, forward strand.
TGTTCTTGGAATAGAGTCTCTGTCGTAAGCGTTTTTCTATGTGTTTGATTAACTCCTCCTATGTTACGTTCAAACAACTGCTCTTTGTTGTTTGAAAGAGAGAGCAATACTGCATCAGTCATACTTCCAGCATCTGTGGTAACATATCAATGACCTAGTCCTTGGAGAGTGAAGCAGAGAGACAGCCATGCTAAGTCCAGCGACAAGAAAGCACACACAGCAGAATCAAAGAATCCACTGGGATTTGAGAATGCATCAGAAGCCCTGGAAACATATGGTTCCCAGTCTGCACCTATAGACATATAGAAGTTGTCTCAAGTAGGCAGTTGATGTTGGACTACATTTTTTGCACACTGTCACACATGCAGGAGTTTACTCACACGCATGTACCCTCCAACACTGTTTATGCTTTATGTATGTCTGCACACTCAACTTGCTCTGAACTGTCACACAGTGTGTGTGCGGAAAAAAGAAAAGCGACGCATACCCTGCAGAATGAGAATGGATAGGAATACTGCAGGCACCACGAGGAGCAGAGGGCTTGTGATGGGAGGAGCAGAGCTTGGCAGAGAAGCACCTCTGCAGTGGAAGCAGAACAATGGACTAAAACAAACACAACTTACTAACAATTTAACTTAACTCAGACGGATGGGGTTGAAACAATGAACGTAACACAGTGTCACTCTTAGCTTGGGGGGGAACAAGAGGAAGAGAGGGCAATAATGTAGCTCCTCTGTGTTTGTCTCAGATAATCTAATAAGCCAGTTCCACAGTGCAGTCATATAAGCAAATTCTCTGCTGTATTACTAATACTGCAGCTTGTGCAGAAGTTATTTTACTTGGCCACTTCAAAGCACGATGCCTCAGTCACTCTCCTGTACGTTCCCACAAGCCTTATTACCACCAGTCTTATTTGCAGCAGGGATTATAAGAGTCTGTCATTCCTCACCTATCGAGGCCAAAGACTGTCGTTTGAGCTCCCAGACAAGGTGCAGGCTGCGGAATGAGTCGTCTCGCTAACGGACAGCTTACACTTGGTGTGTATTTATATAGACCATGCACAGGCATCGCTGTCTGAGTTGGTGTACGGGTATACGTACATAATGACTCCTACAAACAAAGTTTTCGCAAGTTATCTTCTGAAATAAAACTGTACAGCCTTGATTTCTCCTGTTGAGAAGCACACAATGGGGTTTAATGAATGTGTTTGTATTTCAGCATAACCAACATTGTTTTAATGATCCTTTTACAAATATACAAGCTTGTCTTTGTGTACATATTCTTTTATTTTTGACTTAAGGACGTTTTCATTGGCCTATCTTCTTAAAACCATAGTGATCAAAGCACTGTTCTAATCAAGTTTACCATCATTTTTAGGGTTAAAGTCTGGATTAGGTTAAGCCAAAAGATATGGTTTGTTATTTTCTGCAGGAGTAGGGTTTGGTTATGTTCTGGATATTCAAAAATAGTGTTGCTCAAATGGATGGACATCAATATTAAAGTCCGTATTTTCGTGTTTGTATCTGCATAATGATTTCCACAGCTTTCTTAATCTTCTGAATATTTGTTTTATCAAGGAACTCACAATACTATGTAATGAGTGCATTTTTGTTTTAGTATAACCGACAAACTCTGGAGCAATTTAAATTCCTTTTGACTACTTATTTTTTTTAATTGACTTTTAGCACACATTGACCCAAATGGTTTATTTGTATTTTTATGTCATTTTACCCCTCTAGCAGTCTTTGTTATTTTAACAGCCTTTCACATTCTTTTTTCTGTCTTATGTTTGGTTTTTGATTTTTTTTTTTTCTTTTATGCGTTTTAGGTTGTTTTTTTTTTTTTTAAAGCATTTTTACACAGCCTATGGAGTTGGGGGAAAAATACATTCACCTTGAATTTCCTCTAATGAACCCGAGGACTAATAGGTATTTTCCGGTGCTGACTCAGATGTAGTTTTAGGGTTGTGAGTTATTGGTTAAAACTGGTGTGAGATCTGAGTTGAGGCTTAGAAAAGGAGCAGCTACTTTGCTTGACAATGTATTAGCCTCCCATTCATCTTTCTTCTGTTTTTCCTCTTTTTTGTTACTTTTAAAGCAAGGTTGCCCAAGTCCAGTCTGGCAGCCCACAAAAGCTCCTGTCCTGCAACTCACAGGTGCATTTCTTTTCCAACACAGTGAAATCAAATTAATAGCTTGTTACCAGGCCTCTGCAGAACTCAATGACATGGTGATGAGGAAATCAAGCCATTTGATTCTGATGTGTTGGAGCAGAGATGCATCTGAATGTCTGAATGTTGGAAGATAGAAGCTCTGGAGGACTGGACTTGAGCACCCCTGCTTTAAAATGTCAAAACATCAGAGTATGTTTGATCTCAAAAAGATAACGGCAGCAAAAACAAAAGCACTTTTAAAATGATTTAAATTTGTTAAGAGAAAAACGGTATATAAACAAATTTGGTCATCTGTCAGAAAGTAAAAGATCCATAAATATAGCTAATCGTGCCACCAATGGTGATGTCAACTGCCTGAAAGAATTTGTGAAAACTTTCAATGAGTTCCTCACATTGCTTGTGCAAAAACATTGACCCACTCTTCTTTGTAAAATTGTTTTTACTTTGGCTACATTGGAAAATTTAGAAGCATGAATGATCGGTTTAAGGTTAGCACAATTTTATTTATTTATGTATTAATTTAATATTTTTATGATTATTTTATTTACTTTTTCATTAACTGACATGCTTGTGTATTTTATGGTGTAGCCCAAATATGCTAGAGTCACAAACAGATGTCTACATGTTGTTAGGGATTTTCTGGTTGGGTGCAGAATTAAGATGGGTGATTTGAACCAAGTTAGTTTTGGATAACTTTCTTTTTTTTCTAATAGAAATTAAAGATATGTTTAAAAACAATTTTTTTGTGTTTACCCAGCTTATCTTTATCTGATTTAAACAAAAAAATTGATTATCATATTACTTTGAGAAAAAAGCAAAACCGGAATATATTCACAGCGTAATATATTCTGATAATGGTTAATAAGTTAGACAAGTCAAACACAGTTGAACTCAAATGAATGGAATCACTACAATGTACCCATCAGAAGTGTGTTTAGGTGTGTGTGTGTGTGTGTGTGTGTGTGTGTGTGTGTGTGTGTGTGTGTGTGTGTGTGTATGCTATCTCAAACAAAAACACAGAATATGTTCTTGTTATAGATATTGAAATGGTTTTACAACAAAAAAGCTGTTGGCTTACAAAGCAAACCAAAGACCCTGAAAAGACCCAAAGAAAAAAGAGCTTAAAAATCATTATATAGAGCATTACATGTTTTAAACATCCTCCTTTTACTCCATCCATTGAATTCTCGACACAAAAATTGTGAAAACAAATCCTTAACCAATCCACGCCTACACTATCGCTTACAAAAGGGATATTGTTTATTGATGAGACAGTAGATGTGTTTGTGCCTCAGGATGAAGTCATAGTCTGCCTATTGCCTTCATTTGCACATTTATTGACCTTTTTTGCTTATTTAGCTTCTCTAGCTCCCGACCTCAGAATCTAAAGTTTCCTCTGATTTTTTTCAAATATGATTTAACGCGGTCTAATCCAATACATTCCTCATACTTGCTGTAGATGTGACATTTGCAGAATTACAGGAGCAACCTGAAATTCTGCAATTCGAAGGCAAGAGCAATTACATATTTAGTGACACTCTATGTTTCTGGGAAAAACTGAGAAGCTCCCACACTAAACAGAATGATAAGTTTAATTATGATGAAGATGCTGTTTGATGTATCTCTGTGGCTCACACCAACTGTGCCATCTCTTCAGAACGATATTCTGGGATTTTCTTTTCTTTTCTTTTGCTTTTATTAATATGCAGTTTGTTTAATCTTGTTTATCTCATTTTTCTTTCCGTTCCAAGGTGGCCCGTAGCCTGATGGCCCCACTGTCATTAGACATCGCTGGGGACCCAGACAGTGAACGTGCGTTGGGAAAACAACGCCTCAGCGTTGCCATTGGCGTCCTAGCGGGAGCAGCGGCAGTTATCTTGGTGATTCTTCTTGTGGTCACAGCCAGGCAGTGTGGCGCACAGGGCAAGAATGGCTACGAGGCCGGGAAGAAGGAGCCAGAGGAAGACTTCTTCAGTCCGACGGGGGCTCAACCGCAAGCCGGCCGAGGCAGTGGATCTGACCGTGGTCGCAAACCGCGGCGAGATAAACGTGGCGGAGGCGGCGGAGGCACAGCTGGAGGTGGAGGGAAATCGGACAGATCTCTATACAGCGGCATCGTCACCGTCAACGGCCTGCGTCGTCACGTCAACGATGATGATGAGGAGGAACTGAGCAGTGCTAGTGAGCGCCTGGCAGCCCGCTACTGCGCTGTGGATGGTGACCCTGGCAGCCCTCGAATGGGCGGTGGGAGGCGACACCAGTCAAGCCCCGATCTGGCTAGGCACTATAAATCCAGCTCACCTCTCCCTGCAGTGAATCTCCAGCCTCACTCGCCCCCGGCAGAGGGGAAGAAGCACCAGGCGGTCCAGGAGCTGCCTCCCTCCAACACCTTTGTGGGCAGCGGTGGGTGTGTGGGGAGTGCCGGCTCCAGTAGCAGCAGTACCGGAGGAAGTGGCAACGCAGATGCCATGTCCCTGGGATCGGACCAGTGTTCAGATTACAGCTGCCAGGCTGCGAACAAGTACAGCAAACAGGTAGGACCTCTGGAGTGGGATGATGTGGATTCCCAATGCCACTTTGAGTCTCTTCCCTCAGTTTGCGGTGCCCTGGAAATTTTTTTTTTTTACAGTTGAGTGTATTACTACCACATGTAGTAATGTAATGTTTATAGTTGAAATTTATTCTATACATTAACACAAAATAGTGCATAATTATGAACTGGAACAATACCTTACCTTCAGAACACCGTACCTTCAGAACAGAATAACTAACAGAGTAACTAATAACTAATAATAAGTAACTAATAATTGAAAACAGTTTTTTTATATTATAATTTTATGATAATTAATCTGTTAATATGATCATTTTGGAACAAAATAGATTGGATTCATCTCACAGTCAAAGGATTTGTCTTTGCCTTTGTGCCATATTTTTTGCTTTTGAATTATAGATTGAACAGGTATCTGTAACATGTTCTGGTGAGGTGCTCTGGGGTGATGGTGGCAACATTGTTAGGAGTTTGTCCTGTAACTGGGACACTGCTGAAAAACTGCTCTACAACTTTATGCCTGACATGTCTGCTGCTTTTTTTTGGGAGTCGTGAGACTCTTTGCTCAATAAAACCTTCCAGCAAACATCCGAGGCCTTTGCAGAACCGCTGGATTTCAACTGAAATTAAGTCACACATGCTGCTGGGCACTAGATTTCATTTGATAGAGCTATCAGATTAACATATAACAGAAAGAAAGTACTCAAACTTTGTTTTTTTAGAAGTTTTTATCATTTTACAATTAGGTACTACTCTGTGTTGATCCATCAAAAGAAAACCTAAATCTATTGAAGTTTGGTAATTGCACAAAAAGTGAAAAAGTTGAGGGAGCATAAATTATTTTTCAAGGTAATGTCCACCTCTCCTAAAACTCTCAGCAGGCTCTCTTTCTGACTCTTTATCCACTCTGCAGCTTCCATCATGGCTTCATCTTCTCTCCCTCCCACGTCTGCTGACACTCGTCCTGCACACCCCATCACTAATGTCTACAAACCATTTTATCTCCACAAAATAGCTGTCAGAAAGAGTGTGCGCCCGCATGTGTTGGTGTCACCATCCTAGGCTTTTGAGCGACACGCTGCTGTCAAAGTTTGTGTGTGTTCTGTGTCAAACATTAGCCCCGTTTTTTTTGTTTTTTCGTTCAAGATCCACTGCAGGGCACATGAGTCAATGTAGCCCAAGGATATGTGAATGTGGACTTCTGCATCCGTGCACAGTTCTGTGCATTCATGTGTGAGACTGTTAAAATGAACCCCTGATGAGCTAAGTTAGAGCAAAGACATTCAAAGGAGGAGGAAAGCACCTTATCCCAACAGAGTAATTGGCCATTCTGTGATTCTGTGTCCCTTTTCAAGTTGTTGCCTTTTTCAAGTTAGCCTATGCATTTGTTCCATAAAGAATATCAGTTGCATAGATAATCGATGCAGTGACTTTGGTGGAAGCCACAGGAGACTGCAGTTAAAAGCTGACAAATAAACGGTGCACAGAGACGGTCAGTCAGCCCACACGCAATAACACACAGACAGAGGAACCATCTATCACTGAAGACATACCGACACAGCGGGGGTTTGTCTTGTCCATGGGGAGTCTTCACAAGAGTGATATTTGAGCGACAGCTAACCCTACTTAAAGGGGCGGCGTCTCATTTCCTTGACAGACAGCTCTACATTTATCCAGCTTGTGCTTTGGCGGGGCATGAGGGGGATGGGGGGAAATGCTGATGTGGTCATTAAAAGGGAAGGAGAAGAGCTTCTTAGGCTAATCAATTCATACAGGGGGTCCTCTGATCCTGCTCAAACATACCACGCGCACATGCGGGGCCGGCCGCTTGCGCTCGCACATATGCATACGCACACAAAACTCCGGAGGTTAATCCATTACGGAGTCAATCCTCTTAATCTGCCATTCCCTGGGAAAGAAACTGCTTACTGGGGGAGTTTTGGCACTCATGCTTTACGTGCTCTCAAAACATGCCAGCACACATAGAGAGGCATGCAGACACACAAACTGACAGTGTAATGAATTATTGATCACATGGGGTAATTAACTACCCTCGGTGAAGTGAGGGTGCCCCCCCCTCAGCCCCTGTTTCTCCCCTTCTACCACTCGAATCATCACAATCCAGGGGTTTCAGCCACAGCTCAATGCATGTGTGTTAAAGAGCTTGCGCACTGAAGCGTGACCTTGCTCACCTACATTTCAGAATTGGTTTAATTCGCACAGTTTAGAGACACTTGCAGGTTTCTGGGTTCCTATCTCAGAGCTTGGGGGATTGCTTATTTTAAAAACTCATATGCATTTATATATAAATGAGTGTGGGTAACAGAAAGACCCAGGGAGTAATAGGTGGCATACATATGTGCCAAATGAAAGAATCAGGATGCCAGCAGAAATTGGGATGGTGTCAGATGAGGAGTGGGAGAGATTTATAGACGTTTTGGAGGGGGTGAGAGGAGTGTGGATGGGGGGAAAACAAGAGTTAGAGGAAGTTTCAAAGCTACTCTACTGGGTCGTTGGAAGCATTAAAATGCCTTCATCTGAAGTCAGCACATCAGGAGATGAAGTAGGTTACTTGAAATGATAACGGAAAAAGAGGAAAAACGGGAAAAAGGCAAGTCATGAAAACACATCGCCATGGAAAAAATGCAAGATTGCATCAGAGAGGCAACGAGATGACACGATATATTGCTTAATGGCATTGGTTATGTTTTCAAATCTTAGCTGTTCACTGAAGAAGGAGAGAGCAGGAGGGAGGAGGGAGATTCATATCAATGGGAATAAATAAATCTGAAAATGAACGAGAGAAGTGAGTGGAATGGTAGACTGAGCACACCAAGTCTCCTACTGTTTAATAAATGTGGTTCATTCAATGTCAACTCAACCACTTCACACCTTCAGCTCTTTTTATTTTAATCTTTTTATTCTAATGAAAACACATATGATATACATATATATATATATATATATATATATATATACATATATATATATATACATATATATATATATATATATATATATATATATATATATATACTTTGTGTTATTTTATGCAAATCAGTTCACATTTAATTAAAGTATCCTTTATTTGAAATTGTTAACCTAAAAAAACAACTTTTGTAATAAAGCGCAATATTATGCTGGGGCAATGCTTTATTTCAGAAGCTAAATGGGAATAAGCTGGCAATAATTGGTGTAATGGTGAATAGAGCTAAATTAAGTGCAATCCTTGAAGAAAACCTGCTAGAAGCTGCAACAGACTGGGTCAGATGTTCACTCCCAGTTAAACAACTACTGTAAGAACACAGCCAGATAAAGAATAAATGTTTTAGATCAAAACGTTGGTGAGGAACATTTCCGTCTTTAGATTAAAAAGGCCGCTAGACACATACTCCTACTGAAAATAATATACAAATAGTCTCAAGTAAAAACCATGTAAAACCTTGTTATCCCACTTGTGCACTTTCTTTCTAATCGTCTGTCTCATAAAATCAGAATAAAATTACTTTACATTTGGTGGTTGAAAACTGAAAAACAAGGCTCAGGTTCAAGGGTTATAAAACTTTTACAAGGCACTATAAGATGGTTTTTGAAGTATACTTATGTGGAAATGTGCTTTACATCAACCTGAAACCTGCAGACTAAGCAAAAATGTTATGTATGCAGCTTTTCTAAGTAGGTCCAAACTCCTAAATTGGCTCAATAATTTAAAAAAACCTGTAAGTCAGAGCCAACCTTTTCTAAAAGTACCTCACAGTTGATAATTAATGCCCCCATTGCTGCCATGTAGATAGTTTTCCACCTTAAAAAAGATTAAAAAACTTTTGTAAATTGACATCAAAACTAGATCTATTTCCAGCTTCCAGTCTGAAAAGATTCCAGTGTCATTAACAAAATAGAGTGCAGGCCGGTTGCTCTAATGTTGAAAGCGCACAAAGGAAGGTTGGAGCACTTGCATCCAAGTGGGGAGAGGCAGAGAAACAGCATAAGATAGAGAAAGAGCAAGTGAGAGAGGTCTGTATTTGGGCAAGAGCCAGACAGTGAGAGTGGACTGCTGAGATGTGGGTCATCAGGATACCCGTTGGCATCAGGGCACGTTAATGATCATGGCAGTCACATGGCACTGCAGTCAATATAGGGAAAAATGGCCTGCTTCTGCGGTGGGTGTATTATTGCACAACTTCAATATTCTCCTTACGGCTCCCCCATTAGTCAACCACAGCAAAAGCTTTTGAATATTTAAGTAATGATTTGGGTTTTAGTTGTATCACATTCAAACTGGGGTTTTTGCCCTTTCCATGACTTTCCATGTCTCTTTGCCCTTGGCCTTTCGGTCCTCTCTGTCAGTCTCCCGCTTCCTTTACCATATGTCTGATCATATATCCAGACCCCCTCGCCGCTCCTCACATTGCGTCTTCCCTGCGCCACATTGACCTCTGAATGTATCAACTCAGCGATTTCACTAGTGCCACTTCTTTTACTGTAGTGTGCACTTTCCCTCCCCTCTCTCTCTTGCTGGACCCAGCGGGCGTGTGAAGGGGTGAGTTAGATCACGGTGCCACAAAGGCTGAATCGAACTAGACACACACCCACTTCCACACACACACTCCAACTAATTGAGTCCAACGCTAATCAATGCCCCCCGCTCTCCCTAACAAGTCCAAGACTGCAGTGGAAACAGGTGAGTTGACAGAGCAGCTTTTTTGGTGCATTGCATGCTTCTGCAACATTTCATGAAGGTCGGCGTTGGACGGAGTTGGCTTGGGGAATGAGATTTGCGGTGAATAGGACTCATCCGGACACACGGGTTGGACTAATTGGACTGTACGGGGGGAGCGTTGGCACAAAGATTAGGTCTACGGGATTATAAAATTGAAAAGCAGCTTTTCATTTCCACAAAATCCCCTCAGGATTAAATATGATGAGCGTCTGTCACCGGCTGACACTCAGTCCATCGGCGCACTCATGCATCCACACAAACAACTCTTTAGATATTGCATGCCCTGCGTTTGGCCCACACGAGTTGAGGCCATTGTTACCTTGAAACAAACAAGCCGACAGTGGCCGACTGTGCCGTTACCGACCCGTAACCCCGGTCATGATGATACCAGCTCTCCAAGTTCAGGCCGCGCAGCCCGCCATATGCTTAAGGGGTAAGTGTGTAGAGAGGTGAAGAGGTGCGGGGTAAACGGGAGGTGAGAAGGACGAGGTAACCAAAGTGGGGATCAGCCGCTGAGCCAGACTGAAAACCGATCCAGTGACCCTGCGACGGGGAGGAACACGGGCACAGCGGACCAGTGGACATCAGAGAGGGAACCCGAGCCACAGAAAATGAAGTCAGAAGGACTTTGAGACATGACGACGTGAGCTGAAGAAAGGCTCAGACAATACAGAGGGAAAGAGACAGATGTGTGTTTCTGCTAGACGCCCGGCGCTGGAGGTGGAACACATGCTTACCCTGTAAACATTGATTTTCCACTTGAGCAGGATCATATGGATTTGGATGCACGGCATCAGGAGGCGCTTTCTTTTCTGCTGAAAAAAAAGCGTCAGAATGAAAGATTAAAGCCTGTTTTTGCTTGTTCAGATCTGCATCTTCATTCCAGATTGATCTGAAAACAGTGGATTCTAAAAACTGAGGGCTAAGTTTGTAATTTTATTCCTTCAGCAACACAAGCATTAAACATTGATTCAGTTCCTTCAACACAAGTCTGGCTACATTTTAATTTGCTTCCTTCCTCTTCACTTATTTTAGTGTGCACTGTTCAGATGCAGCATTTAACCATGTATACTGTTTAGTTTGTGCAACTCAGATCTGGAAGGTAATAAATTCTGGGCCTTAGTGTGCCCTGTTGTCTCTGCCACTGTGTTCCTGTGGGTTTTGAGGTGGAGACGCCATGAATCTGGCTTGCTCCAGCACATCTTTAGAATGCCTCATTAAGTTCAGTCCTTGGAGCTTAGAGGCAGGGTCAATACATTGGACTCTTTCTTCTTTAAGTTTCCAAAGCGGTTTTTAAGGCCTGGGCATAGGGATGGGGTTATAATTTGACCATAATGTTTTGGGGAACATTTTGCAAAATTGATAAATGTAGGAATAAAACATTTTTTTAAAAGTCAGCACACTTTTTGGCATTAAATCTATAATTTCATGCAGTCAGAGCACCACAAACCACCGTTGCAGAAAGAAAAGACATACCCATTCATTTAAAGCTACTTTACCACAGCAGTGACATTAAAGGGACAGTACTGATTATTAGCATTAGTAGTTTTCTTACTTCATGTCGTATCACGTTAATTTGTAGGAAAAAGGAACAAATTCTCAGAGGCAGAAAGCTAATAGACAAATGCCCCTGTTTAAACTGATCTTTAAACAAGTAGCTGAAAATGTTTCTATTCATAGGATACAATAATATATTAGCAAATATTAAGTTTCTGCACTTTACAGGAGGCTTGAGGGTCTCAGTGTTTTCTCACATCAGTGTTGCGATGCTAAAGTTATGCTGATTGAGGCGGTCAGCTGTATTATTCAGCCACATCCGCTGTGACCCTCATTTTGGAGTAATAATTTACATGTATTCAACAACATCATTGCTACATGCTTGTCTAGGTCTCATACTTGCTTGGACAACTACAGAAATAGTAATCAATGGTGGCTTTTGCCAAAATAATTTGGCTGTTTGCCTGAGGAGACTGTGACAAACCTCTCTGTGGTATCTTATGAACATACAAAAGTTTCTAACTATTACCGTAGCCTCAGATCATATAAAAATGATTACTTTATTATGTTTGTAATTTATTAATTTGCTAAAATTGGAATTTATCTCAATGGTGTTCAACAGGCTGCAGCAGGCTGAGAATTTATTCATTTTTTAACAATCTCCATGGATTTGAAAATCTGTATACTAGAGGTTTCTACTGACAACTTCATAAAAACATAATCCCATTTAATAGTGCGGCTGTAGTGCTGAACAGTAAATAACAATAACACACAAACAACATTTCGGCTTTTCAACTTTGAAATACATTGGTTTAAAAATATAGATATTGAATGATTCTCCTGCAAAAAAAAGTGTCTGAAGGTCAAAACTTTACAAAAACAGTGTCACGATGTGGTGTTGTTTGTGGTGAGGAGAGACGCTGAGACCCAGGTTAAGATGGATGATTTATTGAAAAAAGCTCAACAGTCCAAAAAGACAGGCAGCACGGAAAACTCAGAGGCTCAGCACCGGTAGCAACTGACTAAAACAGGAGGACTGACAGCTGACCAGGACTTCACAGTTCAACTGGCGCCGACAAAGAAACAACAAGCTAATGCAACCAGGACTTGGCAGTTCTACTGGCGCACTGCGTATGACAACTGACATTGACAAGGGCCCGACAAGGAACAGAGACAACAGAGGGGACTATATACACAAGAGGTAATCAAGAGAACGAGACACACCTGGGAAACAATTAACAGGGAAGACGCAGAGACAGGACTCACAGGGACAGGACTACACAGAAAACTCAAAAATAAATACACAGAAACACAGATCCTGACAAACAGATTTAAAAAAATACGCAATTTTCATAATTACAACACAAAAAAATGTGTAAATGAAAAGTGTACATGGATCCTGGCAGCAGTCATTTATAATACAGACTTTGTACACAAAGAAAACAAAACAATGTCTAGAGATAACTGAGGATGAGGATGTACATTGCCTTCACTATTTACCACATGGTTTGTGTTTTCACAACAGTGAAAGGTGAATGTTCTGATAAAGGCAGTAACATTAGAGGTCTAGGTCAGTTATGAGAACTTTCTATGAATGGTAAGAAGTGTCTTCAAAAACACAATGATGAAGCTGGAAAGGTGTTGAAAAAGAGAAAGTAGGCTAGCGGAGAAAATTCACGAATTTTCTTTCCCACCAAACTCCTGAAGAGCTGGAATTAGACTGGAAGTTCCTTGTGTGTGTCATCTATTTACGTGAGTTACTGGAAGTCTGTTCATCTGATAATGTTGCCATGTTAACAAGTCCTCCCTTCAGCTTTTGTTTCAACTTCTCAGTGAAATGGTAAGAATGTGGGAATGTCATTCCCACACATGTACGCACTCCCAGGCAAGCTGAGGCGGACGCTGTCAGCCCTGTGATTCTAACACACTCAGACGTGCCCACTGAAACGCGTTCTTGTGAGTCTGTAATAGCGCGTGATTATAATTACTCACCCTCCCAGATCTTTATGCGTATACATATTTCACTGAAGGCAAACGGAGGCTGATAAGAATATGATGGCATATGAGCTGATAGGAAAGTTTTCCGTCTCTTACATCACTTTCCCTTCTTCCCTCTGGATCGAGTCATGTTCACAAGCCCGGGTGAACTCCTTCTCCTGGAATCACACTCACATCCGCGGAGGCTTTTACAAACACACTCTTTTTAACTCAGGCAGACGCAGTCTTGGGTGCATACAAAGGCCTACATAGCAAGCCCCGCACCGAGATGCTTCCTTTTATTTGCTTCTCGAAAACTCTGCTCTGTATTGTACAGTTCTGCATGCGACTCATCTGCCTTCAAGCATTACCTTAATAGCTGTCTGAGGGTTGAGCAATTTCATCCGATATTGCAAAACAAAAGTGCTCTTCCTCAGACAAGGCACATGTTTCAGACAGCTTAGAAGCCCTGTGACTGGTTTCACCCACCGACACAAAAGAACCTTTTTGTGGTTTCGAGTTATTCTGAAGTAAATTGACTGGAATTAAATTGGAACTGAGTGTAGATCAACCTAGCTAAATTTAATAATTCAGATTGTATGAAATCCAGTGGTATTAATTCAGCTAAGACCAAATCAAATTGACCTGATTTGTTGATCGTGCAAACAGATGTTGTGGGTGACAGTTCAGGAAAAAGTCATTTATTTTCTATCCAAAACCTACATTGTAACAGAACTATTTGATTCAAATATGTCAAAGATTTACTCTTTTTAACTATCCGTCTATACATTTTCAGTTGTTTATAGATTTCCATTTTTTTAGAGATTTAGTTATTAAACCTCAAAACATACTATCTTACTGGTCCCTTAAGTGGACAACAAGTTGAGGCATTGGGGTTTAACTGGTGAATATGATATCAAACCCTGTTCATTCTTACAAACAACAAATCAAAAATTTCAAAAACCCAGAAACCAGATTTCCGCAAGTTTCAAGAGAAAATCTTGAAGGACTCAAACAAGGTTTGTTAGCAAAATCGTGACAATTATTTCTCCACAAAACTAAAGAAAATGGACAAAGTATAAAAGCTACTGCATATCTAAAATATTATTTAGATGAAGACATGTTTTTCAAAAAGCTACTTTTTTCATAGCTTTCAGAGAAAAATGTTTATGTATAGTAATGTAAAGCTTAGAAACCAATAAAGGATTAGTTTGAATTGTTTGGTGTGTAGCACAAAAATATAGTTTTTTAATAAAAAAAAACTGCTAGTGAAAAGTTGTAGCTATTCTGACACACTATCCATTTTACCTGGCATTAGTAATTTCAATGCATTTTTATATTAGTCAGCTAACAAAAAGATCAGTGTACAATCTCACAGCAAATTGTTATTTTTTCTGATAATTCATATTTCTATAGAAATATTCATATTTCTATGTGAATTAGGTAACTGAAGGGTTTTTATAACCTTCAATTATAAAAAGTTCTACACTTGTCAAAAATTACTTAACAAAAATGTGACTTCACATCAAGGCCTTGAAATTAGCTTCTGTCTCTTTAAGAAGCTCCTACTCCTTCTGACTCTCCCTCTTTAGCACTTCATCACAACAATGCTTCTTTATGATGCCATTTACAACCATTCTTAGGAACATTGGACTGAGAAGTAGTTTTGTATAATAAGCTTTGCAGACTTGCAGTTTCACCAGGTGTTTGCTAATTGCTGCTGCTGCTAATCTGGCAGGTGGTGAAGGTAAATATGCAGCACATTGTATGAGTAAGCACTTAGGCACCTTTGAATGTCTGCTACAGGGAGATTCATTCATGAAATAATCAAAGCAACATTCGAGGTTTGATGAGGGGATAAGATTTATTGTTGTTCTGCATAGTGCCCTCCCCACAGCCCCCACCCTCCTTTTTCCAAGATCGTGATGCAGCAGAACTTCTGTCTTCTTCATCTTCTTCACAAAAGGGTGTTAGGTACCATCTCATCCAGTTGGATAGGGAAGCCAGAGAAATTTGGTGGTTAAAAACCAAAAAATATTCTAACATATTACCATTTTCTTTAGTTTGGACACTCAATATTTAAACTTTTTCTACTACTTTTTCTTGTTATTAAGTGCTACAAGAAAATTACTGCTACACAATGAGCAGCAATTATCTTGAGAGCCCTTTCTTGTCTACAGTTTAATTTTTAGTCTGTTGTCGCTCTGTGCGGGAGTTTGTAGCACTGCTTACTTGAAGGGTTTTTTCCAAGCCAAGGCCTTGGGGCGTAGAGTTTGGATGTTCTTACTGTGCATGCATGAGTTCTCTGTAGGTACTTTGGCTTCCTCCTGCAGTCCAAAATCAGGCATGTTATTGTCTCCGCATGTTGCCTTTATTCTCAGTGCATGGTTGTTTGTCCTGCATGTCTCTCTGCGTTGCCCTGAGGTAATCTATCCTGGGTGCACCCTGCCGGTGAACGTCCTCAGAACCCTTCCACCACCACATATCCATTCGTTTTCTGCATGTGTTATCTTATATTCCAGGTTGGTTTTGTAAAATGCAGCAATCAATTCCATTTTCTTTATCAATTTTAAATTTCTTAGTTTTGTTTAGAGATGAAACAACTTCACTGCTGAATTTGAGGAGTCAGTTATAAAACATAACCACGTGTTAGATCAGTTTTTAGTGGATATTGGCGATTATTGGGACAGGTGTTTATGTGCCACTCAGAAGGATGGAACCACAAAGCAAATCATATCTAATTACAGTCTACATGAATACAAATATTATCTGTGGGGAATATTCAAAATGTTTCTCAGTGGCATCAGTAGAAAAAGAAAAACAAATTGACCTCATAAGATGTATCAGTTATTTTAGATTGTTCTTTGAAAGAGAATGACAGTTCTTGATGTGAATATAAGGTACTACATGCGAAAATCATCCATTCACAAGAAGCTACATGGAGCAATTAAAAAAAAGAAGTGAAATAAAACCTTCAAAGGAAATAATCATTAATTAGTATTATCACAATGACTAGCTGTCTGTTATTGAGGTCAGCAGTGTGCAAATCACCCAGTAAAAAGCATCACTTTACAACCCTGTGTTCCCATTGTCTGAAGGCCGCTTCCCCCCCGGCACACCCACACACTCACGCATACACGCCAACACACACGCACACACACTATAATGTCCTCCTCCTCCGTCTGTCTTCCTGCTGATTGATCTCACTGTTCCTGTTAAGTGGTTTCATCTCCTTTCATCACACTCCATCTGGATCTATCTTTTCAAATCGCGCTTTTAATGGTTCCCAACTTTTTTTTTTTGCACCACACTTAATAGTTTCTTTAAACTTTCCAAATGGCTCATAACACCCCCTTCCATTCTCCCGTCCTTATCTCCCTCTGTTTTCAGATGGCTTTAATCTTTTTTGCTTCCCCCCCACCCCCTTTTTGGTAGTAATTAAGCATGCAACCGAAGAACAACCGGAAGGTGTGAATATCTGCTCCACGCAGTATGGTTTATGCATTTTTGCTTGTGGCAAATCGGGGCAGATTTCTCGCCGGGTATCTGCTCATTATATCTTGTGTGAATGCAAAACAGTGGCCCCAGTAGTGCTGCAGTCCAAAGCCAATGTTTTTGCCGGAGGCTAAATGTAACCATCTGTTTTGGAATTGTTGATAAAGGACAGATAAATCAGGAGATCAAGATTAAGATAGAGGAGAGAAAAAGAAGCAGGGAAAGAGGGTAAAAATGTGTGGAGAAAAGGGTAAAGAAATTCCTGGTTGGCAGCCACGGCTTAGAGTTGGGGGGAGGGGGTATTTGAGGGGTACAGCTGGGAGATTTAGGTAGGTAGATGAAGAGGTGACCAGGATGACAGGGAATGCTTCAGTGAGTATTGAGTGAAGATGTGAAGCTACAAAATGAGAATGCATTCTTAGGTGTTGCCCGAGGGTGGCAAGCTGATGTGAGGGGGGTGGGGGGGGAGGAAGTACATGGAAGGAGGAGATGAAATGAAAAAGACAGAACTGAGGTATGTACGTCTGGGGTTAGAAGAAGAAGGAGCTTCTCTTCAGGAGTTAAACCAGCTCACCCTCTTCAGGCTATCCTGGTACGCGTGTGCGCGTTTGTGCGTATATGTGTGCCTGAGTGAGGGAGGGGGAGAGAGAGAAATGAGAGCTTTCTACCTGCCCAGTTAAAGAAGTTACATAAATCTGAGTGGGCAGGCCACTGCCTGCAGCAATGCTCCAGATTACACCACTGACCCAAGCCTCTTCCAATATATGTGCAAGTGTTTACATGTGGATATGAGTATTTGCTCAATCTTTGTTGGGTCCCAATTGCCCAGTGATATCAGAAATAGACCTGATAAGAGATGCCCACCTAAATGTGAACAGACGCTCAAATGTGAACAAGCATACAGAGCGAGAGACGTATCAGGGATGAGATCAAGCCGACCCCCTTCGGCAGAGGCGTTAAAATAGTTGAACTATCTGACCCTCACACATACTATGTGTCTGTGTAATCACACGTTTTGTTCTCATGGCCGTCACACACGCACCGCCTGCATGTATAGTGCTGTGGAAAATATTCATGCCGCTTAAGTTTACTCACATTGTCTTGACATTGCCACCACAAATTATGTGTTTTGTTGGGTTTTTTGGCGAGCCTCACAAAGTAATTGTGATGCACGCTTTTTCAAATTTTACAAAAGAGAGTTTGAAAAGTGTGGTTTGCATTCGTATTTAGAGTCCGTGCCTCAAAAAGTCAACTTTCTGGTGACTTTACTCTCAGTATAAATACGGCTGATGGCCTTTGAGGCTTTGTTAGAGAACATTGTAACTCTGCAGGAGCCCAGATGAGAGAATATGTTGACAGGATGACTATTAGTCGAGCATTCTTTTTTGGAAGTGTTGCAAAAAAAACAAAAAAAAGCCATAAGGAGTTGTTTTTAAAGTTTGCCACAAGCCGTGGGGGGTAAACTGGAAACTAGTGGAATGGGGGTGCTCTGGTCAGATGAGTCCAAATAGCAGCTTTTTAGCTGGCATACGAGGACAAAACTAAAACAGGACATCATGCTGAGCATAACATCCCCATATGGTGCCAGCATCACACTGTGGGAGAACCTTTATGCTAAAGAGATTGGGAAGAGTTCATGAAAGATGGATTGACAATTCTAGAAGAAAGACGGTCGAGTTAATGTTACACATACTTTTTACTGGATGACAAAATTAACACTTGACCAGAGTCGTTTGAGTAGCCCAGTCAAAGTCTTGACCTGAATCAAATTGATCTGTAGCAAAAACTCAAAACATGTTTTTCACAGATTCACTCCATCCAGTTTTTATTATCTCAAGCTGATTTCCAAAGAACATGTAGAAAATTATATCTCAGGATTTGCAAAATTCATGAATACATACTGTATCCCCCCTAAAAACTCCCAGCTGTAATCAATGGCAAAAATGTTTCTGCAAAGCATTGTCTCAATCTCCTGACGTTTTCTCTTCTAAAAACTATCGAGAACCATGTGTAACTCCGCTTCAAGGTCATGATTTACCTTGTGCCAGTAAACCCCATTAAAGATATGGCTGCAATGTGAAAAAATGTGAAAATATGCCAGTTGTTTAAGTCCTTTTGTAAGACACTGCAAGCCAGGAGAATTTTAATATTTTTACTCATTCATATAGATGCTCACAAAGCCAAACAAACTTTGCTTTAATGATTCAAGCTACACTCGAAATCAATGGCTTGTTCCTAATATATCACAGTAATTGCACTGCATTACCATAAAGCTGGTTCTTAATATCCCAACAGTGCAGCGGCACAAATCAGACATACATTATTTAAGAGTCTCTCTCCTCTTTTTGAACAATAGAGTAGTATTATGAGAATGGCTACCAACAGCACTCAAGGAAGAAAGGAAAACAAAAAAACTCTTTTGTTCAACATCACCCACACTCTTAAACTTGAAATTCAGCAAACAGACCCCCAAAAACAAAAAAAAAAAACTGTAATCAAAGTTATGCAAATCTGCCTGCCAATTAAGGCCCCAAACAGCTTTCCATGAGGATGAAACGGCAACCTCTAATTGGCTGGATAAGTGAATGCTTACATCTGAGCAGAGAACCTGAGACGGCTTGGAAAAAAATATGCGCATCTCATGTGCCTTGCATGGGTCCGTGCATGTAAACACACAGCTGTGCGTAGCGAGCGTAGTGTTGAGATCACAGACAATTCATGCACGGTCAAGGGGAGTCGCACAAAGTATCGCCGGTAACATGAGACGCAACGGCTGAGTGTGTCGACACAGATATGGCATATTGTCTGGTGCGGGTGTACACACACGGGCACACACACACACACACACACACACACACACAACACATGCTCATTGACCGGTCAGTCCCTTTTAAAAGTGTGACTAAAGCTTTGGTCGCAGTGTCGTGTTAACATGAAAGCTTTCACGGTTGTTAAAAAGAGCAGGCTTTGATTAGAATGTGATGTGTGAAAGTGTTTCTTAATGCCGGCCCGTGCTGACAGCGGCGCTTTTAAATCCAGCAGAGCCGATGCAGGGAGCCTTCCGTCAAAAATATGTTGAATCGACGGTTTCACCTCAACAAACTCCCCCTGGGTTCTTTTAGTTTTCAGTTTTTTTTGTGTTTTTTTCCTGAATTTGTTAAAAGACAGGAGTCAAGCGTGTTCACCAAGCGCATCCACATTAAAGTAGATCTGAACCACAAAGCTGCCGCAGCAGTGGGGTTTCAAGGATGATCAAACACTGAATTTGAAATTGTTGACTTAAATACCAACTGTATACATACTGTATTACTGTATATAAAAAAAACAAAACACTGGTTTTATTTTCATTTGACTTATCAGACACTGTTGCAAAACAAATAAAGGATCTTTGTAACTTTTACTAAAGCAGTGCTGCTAAAAAACAGATTGATTATTGTGAGCAGCTCAATAATTAATCCGTTACCCATATGAGGATGTATGTAGAATGTAATTAAATACATTTAAGGGCTGGATCCTTATGTAGACCTCGAAGTTTATGGTTGTCTGTACAAAGTTGTCTTGTCACAAATGACCAATATGAAGGCAGAATATTTTCCTAAAACTTTAGATAATATGTTTTTATTCAATCTTTAAGTCAGTTGTCATGTCAGCGAGACGCAGCAGCAGCTTCACAGCCAAGCCCAACCCTATAACGCCACCCTCCATACATTTCAACTGCGTGTATTTTGTTCTTTGGTCATGAACTTTATTTTATAACCAAATGTGTGGATTAGAACGTAGATAGGCTAGTAA
Source organism: Micropoecilia bifurca (assembly GCA_903067075.1). Classification (NCBI taxonomy): domain Eukaryota; kingdom Metazoa; phylum Chordata; class Actinopteri; order Cyprinodontiformes; family Poeciliidae; genus Micropoecilia; species Micropoecilia bifurca. Next base: position 39,968 of record CAEGAF010008484.1, read on the forward strand.
ATTGACAGCTCCGTCCTTTGGCTCAACTCCACTATGGCAGCGCAACCCTGAGTCACTAATTACTTTCCTGCTCCGTCTTGCTATTACTCATGAACAAGACCTCAAAGTGTGTGAACCTTTTAGTTGTGAAACACTTACCTCTGACCTGGACTTTTTAAAAATTTCATTTTAACATGCACTTATTTAAGCAGTTGTCTTTTGTTAGTTACTGAAAGAGCTACGGAGTTGTGAAAAAGTATTCTCTCCTTATTCATTTCTCCAGTTTTTGCTTCCTGGTTGATCTTAAGTGACTCCGGTCACCATGCAACAGTCCTGCTGTTGGAGACTGATACAAAAAGGAATTTTCAAATCAGAGATTGATTCTGATATTTGTTTTTTTTTGTCCATTTTATCTTTTATTCAGACAAATATCTTTGAAACACTAGGTCTCATTTTCAAGAGTGAGCAAATTAATCTGTCCCTATGTCAAAAAATAATCATTATGTAACGTAAACAAATATTTAGAATCAAATATTTATGTGCTTATCTTGTCCGATAACACGAAATAGGCTGATAGATCTCAAAAAGAATCTCAAAAAGACCAGATAATATTTTGAGAAATTCAAAACAGAACGTTTTTGACGTCCATTTCTCTGGAAATAATTTCAAAGTTATTTCAAAGGTGTTGCGACTTCAGATAACATTAAAAGCTGCCATTTGGAGATAAGAAAACTATGGAACATTGGTGAACAACATTAAAGCATTAAAGCCTCACTTGCTTCTGTAAAGGTTAATATTCAAGCTATGCTTCTGCTTGTTTTTCCTTTGTGTGACTTGATGCCTTCACCACACAACCGCACAAAAAAACAACTCAGCAATAACTTTTCACAGGTTTTGGCTAAAACAGCCTCCCTCTCAATTTTACCTTTCATCCTGCTGTTTAATAACAGCATTGAATACTAGTAGTACTGTAAATAATCTTGTGTAAGGTTTTACCGTATGATCAACCACCATCCCATACAACTTGAGTTAATTGGACCGTTTAAAAAAAACAATTGACATTACATTTCGCCAGAACATTATATAGTGAATGTTCCATCAGAATACTCTGGATATGAATTTGCATATTTAATCATTATTACTGCCAGACATTGAAATAGGCCAGACTCTTGGGCAAATGTTCAAGAGTTGAGAGACTCAACTGCAAATGACTTCTCAGTGGCCCTTTTCTAATCCTGATCCTTAAAAATTATTTTCAAAGTGGATTGCAAAAAGGATCCAATGTACACATACATTCTTGAAGTGTTGTGCAAGGTTATCGATGGGAAAGATTTGGATTCTACCCCCGCTTTCCTCATTAACTCTGCTCCTTCCGCTCAATGGCCCAACTTTGCACTCTGTCTCTAGTGTATCAAGCACACGCACACACTCAGTGCGCTCACATATATTCACACACTCACAAGCAAGAAGCCTGTTTGCATACCAAAAGCACACTTCATAGCTCGGAGAAAATGAAAGCCATATTAATTATACCGTCCGCATTTGTGCGCGCGCATTCACACAGCAGACTTACAGAAAAAGACAGAGCAAAGGAGAGGTTATTTTATGTTTTTCCTCTGCGTCAAAGAAGACAGAGTGTGAATGATTGAGTCTCTCTGCGTCAGGGAAAGAGGGAATGAGAAATAGCGCAGAGGGAGAGAAAGAGTGCACTGTCTTCCTGCTTTAATGTGTGCATGTGCGTGTGTCTGCGTTGGTGTTTGTGTGTGTTTGCGTGCATGTTGTCTACCCAGCATAACGCCCCCTCTGTGTCCCCGAGCCACTCTCTGTCACTCACACACACTGAGCCTATTGTCAAGACATTGGGCGAGGTGCCCCAAGACATTTCGGTGGCACTGTGTCTGTCACAGGGGCGATTGGGCTGAAATAGGTTCACACAAATGCACATACATGCACGCTTGAAGTCATGCTTTCGTCACTCAGCAGGACATTCCACGATCAAATGCCCTTGATTCATCAGTGTGCGCAGTCAGCCTCTGAATCAATTAAAGGTCACTATGATGTTAGAAGGAATCAGAAAGAATAGCAGATTCACCATGTCATTTATTATTTGAGCTCATAAAAATTAAGTAAGTTCATAAAGTAAAAGAGTTTAGAGTTGACCTATGTGCTACATCGAAAAGTATACGGCGGCAGTTTTCAACGGAGGTTCTGAAGGACCCAGTTTCTGATGTCTAAACATTGTACCAGAATCAAATGGTTTAATTACCTCCTCAGTTTGCAGTGAAGTTCTTTCAGACTCCTGCTATCAACCTGATTATTTGACTCATATTTGTCGAAGCAGAGACACACCCATAGGTTGCAGGATACTGGGAGTCAAGGATTCATATTGAAGACTCTGGTGCAAGGCTAACACAATAAAATCAAAGCAAAACAAGCTTTTCCCCCCTTAACTGTCAAGAGGACACTGGCGTTCTTGTGGACCCACTGACTTGCATGTAAGTGATTTGTGGGTGACAGTAAAGGGGTTTTAGTAGTGTAACAACTAATCTAATCCAAAGGTGTGCATGCAGCACGAACAAGAGGCCTTATTAAATGTCCATCATCCTAATTTATGCTGATCAGTCCATCTTTTTCGTGAACAGAAATACCTCATGACAGATTAATTTGTCAAGAAGCATTTGTCCTATGCTGCTAGCTGACTGTCAGCAACAAAGGGGGATATGCAGCAGTTTCTCTGCTGGAAATTGTGGTGATTTTGAAGCTTCATTTTTAAAACCTCTATACATTGATAGCAATGACGCCCCACCCCCCTCGTTTAATAACAACGACGAAGACAAAACCACAAATACAGAAACTGCTGTCTGTGTCATAGTTTTACCACTCAAATTTTATTTTTTAATACATTTTTTAAATCTTGTTACACACTGCTTGGTCGGAGCAAATCAGCGCCTCAATTATGTTTGCCAGGAATGAATTTCTTACCAGGTGTTGTTACTCTGTAGCGACTTTAAAACTTGAATAGTTTCTGCTAGCCCCTTGTTCAGACTGCAGTTAAATTAGATTTTATTTCTTCTCAGAACAGACTCAGTCAGTACTTATTTACAAGTGATCAGACCAAATGTGTGTTTAGACATCACAATGCTACCGGCTCACGTTGAAAGCAGCCAGGACTCCATAGCTGTATTGCAGCTTTCCAATGTTTGGCTCCTTCCAGATTTGCTTGTACAGGAACGGCTCCCGCCAAAGTGACAGGAGCCAATTTATTTCGACGTCTGTCCATTGGCTATTGTTCTTTGTGGCTTTTCTTCAAACTGTAACAGTCTGCTGGCAACAGGATTGATTCATGCTCAGCTCTGTCTGGCACAGTTGCACACAAAGCAGGAAATTGAACTGAGTGGCCAAAGTACACCAGGCCAAGACGTAGCTCTGTTTTCTCAATGAAGTTTAAATATGTGCTTAAAAAAGACTATTTTATATTTTGTAGTTTATTCTGTACTGGCCCTGGATTTAAGCGTTTATCCTAGACAGAATGTAAGTAAATGTATTTGAACTGGATCTCTTACTAGTTGTTTAAAGCCGGCACACGTTGACATGGATACGTTGCAAGATATTTTTTGTTGTGTTTCTGTGTTTTGTTCAAACTCTTAACATTTTGGTGTAATTCTTAAAAACCTTTACAGGAGTGGATATTTTTTTAACCCTCTTTTGACGGGATATTCAAAGATTATTACAACTGATAACTTTGAACATGGCCACTCTCGTTTTTGAGGTAGAAACCATAACAAGGTGGAGTTGCGTTTTCTGGGTTATTCCAGAAGCACTTTGCTTTGCCCAAGTTAGTTGTGATCAAATTTCAAATGTAAACTGAAGATGACTCAAAGGAGAAATTATGCAAAGAGCGCATTTATAATAGTTTTGAGGTGATATTTAACCTGGAACTTATTTAACCAAGTTCACATTTTAACCTCCAACATTTTTATAGTTCTGCCAACTTAAAAAAGTAGCAATTTGTTGTCCTAAAAGTTCATTGAATTGATGTCAGTCACTCAATTTTCATAATTTGGCCATGTGTACGTGGAATGATCGCTAAATATAGCAACAAGGTCAATAAGTTTTTGTTAATGTCAAAATTGTCACTACCTTCTAGCTTGGTATTGGTATTACAACATTCTTTTTATTGGATTCTCACAGAACATGCAGAAGAACTAAGAAAGGTTTCTCTTCTGTAGTACTGGAACCAAGTTCAGTCTGGTCAACTTTAAAACTTATGCTACGTAATTTTGTTCATGTCTCTCTACACACTAGAGTCCATTATTCAGCCCAGATTGGGTGATTACACTGTCTTCTCATACAGATAGTGGCAATAATACTAACATTCAAAGAGTGGTTCCAAACAAACAGTTCTTGCAAATAAAGAAACCTGCATCTCAGCACAAGTTGAAGAAGAAGAAAAAAACAATAAGTAGCCTTTTTAAAAAGAAATGAAGAGAAAAAAATATTTCTGGTCTTTTCCCAATTTGGATGATAAATCTATCAGGGTCTACAAAAATGTAAAAGATTGGATTATATCTCAGTTAAAAAATCAATCTATGGCTTTTTTAGCTAGTCTTCTTCTGAATAAATAACTTATACGTCATCTGATAAACAAATAAATTGTACAAAAACAGACACCTGTGTGTTCTCAGGCGAGCTCAATGGCTTTCTTTCATGGACGCGGTTCTGCATGTCGAAGCCTTTAGACTACGGGGAATATTGATCCTAAGCTTATTGCCGTGGTGCAAAAGGATTTACAAATATGCTGTATTTCCATTTTTTTGGTCATGTCAAAATGCAGATTTAATGCCACTTTTCCCTGCAGTGCATTATGTGTGTACTTGTGTGTGGCTCTGTTGGTGTTTTTGTTTGCCAGGGCCATTGTGGAGTTCATGTTTGTTTGTGTCTGACAGCACATTAAGCAAAGCTATCTTTAACCTTGCAAAAAGGAGTGACACTGATTCTAAACTGACAGGATGGATTTCAGTTTGACACCACAGAGCGCCATGGCAGCCCCTGTCAGCTTAGCCCATACGCCCATTTTTACAAAAAACAGGAGCGCCACAAAGGGGTGCTGGTATCTGTGCAAGACGGAGAAAGTCAAGAAAAAAACCAATTGTGAAAACATAAGGAGTGCTGAAAAGAATATGATAAAGAGGATAGTTTGGAAAAGGGCTTAAGTGGAGACTGAAGCAACATGGTGTAGAAGGAGGTCAAACGCTGTAAAAGAAAAGCCATGAGGGACGGTGGCTACGTAGAGAGGGAGGGGACTGAGACCTTGCTCTTGTATCCGGATGTCTCCGAAGTCCCTTATTGACTCTGTCTATTGTTCACTGCAGCAATCCTAATCACTCTCAACAGGGAGTTTGTTTTTGCCGTTTGCGCCTGCTCATCTGTCATCCCCGTGTCTGGAAGATCACGTATCTGTAGCCACGTCGTCGCTTTGACTTTTCCATATACTTACCCCCACAGAGAACTTACTGTCTGCTCCTCATCTGGTCATCCTAATGCACAATAGAAGTGGGTGGTGGAAAGACTATTGCTCACATTGCTCTAATGGTCCAAACAAAAGTGCGCACACATTTACACACAGAACGGTTCATAAATACTGTCTAAATAGCACACATGCATATGCATGGTGTTCTCTCACTCACGCATGCACACAGAAGGCCAGTTGTACGCCACCATCATGTTTGCATCTTTCTTCACAATGACTCCTGTCAGGCATATTAAAGGAGATGACTGTTTTAAGGACAAGCAGTGGAAAGTGATGAGTATCACCATCACTCACACAAGCAGGCACGCCAACAAAGAAGCTAATCAGAATCACGGGTATTTGTCCGGAAAAGCCTAGCTCTATATCTCACTCTATTAGCTTTTGTTTTGTTTTTTTTTGTGTTTTTTTTCCCTCTAGCGCGCAGACAGCCAGAGCTACACAAAGGGGGATAAACATTCAAAGGGGCCGATACTGTGAATAGAGACAGTGATTTCCAGCGCGTATCTGCAGGCTGGAGAGCCCAGATGGAGACAGGGAGAAGGGAGAGAGCGCATGGTGCCAGAGTGGACAGCTTGATGGTAACAAAGACGATGCAGTAGATCCACACTCCCTCTATCTGTCTCTGTGGGAGAAAAAAAAACAATACACACGACACCTGCAAGCTAACAAACAAAACCTAAACAAACAAAAAGAAAAAACTGAAACTCTTTAGGATGTCATAATGGACATTAGCTGCAAGGTTTTAATAAGTGAGAATTGTAGTCTCCCCTCGAGAACACGTTTTTTGTGGGACAGGTGTGCCGGAAGGCTGTTGGGAGTGGCAGTCCCAGCGCTGGCCACAGGGTGGCCTGCAGAAGACTGCAGCAGTCTGAGGAGGAGCGTGAGGAGAGAGAAAGAGAGGGTCCGCATAGTGTCGATCAGATGACCTCGCTGCTGCAGTTAATGTTCTCTGGCGCTCAGACACAAGGCTGAAGCTCTTCCGTATACTGCAGGGCTGCTGTTCTACAAGCTGCCGTGACGGAGGGGATGGCGATTGTCGGAGTGCGTGTGCGCGAGTGTGTGTGTACAAGGGAGCGGAGAGATTAGCAAGGTGGAAAAGTAAAAGAGGGAAAGCGAGAGCATGACACCAGGAAGGTGTGTGTTACCAAAGCAATGCTCCGTTTCTGTTAGCAACTCTTTCTCCTTGCATGGTTCTTTGTCTACTTCATCCTCTTTTTCTCTTTGTCCCGTTCTGTTGCCCTCATCACAATCCCCCTCTCCTGCTGCCGCACTTGCCCCCCTTTTCCAGTACCTCATGCCCCTTTCCCTCCCTCTTTTCCTCCCTCTCTTCTTTCTCTCTCTGCAGTGCAGCACAGTGATTATCATTCCTCTCACAGAGTCAGGCCTGATAGTCAGATACTGCTGAGCACCCTTCTACATCACCTGCTTCTGGAGGGAGAGACTGAGAGAGAGGAGAGGATGGAACGGGTGGGAAAGGGAGGAGAAGACTACTAAGATAGAAGAAAAGAAAGCAGGGAGTGGGGAAATGAGGAGAAAGTGTGCAAAAGGTGGAGCAGCTGCAGAGATTTGTGGCAAGAGGGAAAGTATTGCGGGGGGCAGAAGTATGCGGAGGGAAGGAATGATCGTACTGCAGAGGTGGTCCCACTGCAACATACTGCTGCATAGTTAGAAATGTGTGTGAGTGTGTATATATATTCCTCTCACACCTGCACGTGTGAGAGGAAGCAAGCAGGTGCGCCGAAATCTGTGCGTTTATGGTATTTGCATGGAGAATGTTTGCGTGTGTTGTGGTAATAAGGCGCTTTCAACATCTGGGAGTTAGACTCGCGGAGGAAACGCTGCTCATATTGCTTCATCCTTCCCAGAGCGTGGTTCCAACCTGCTGCGAAACGATTTTCCGCATTCTGAAAATACCACAAAAGACCACTGTTTAAACACAACTTTTTTGTCTCTTACTTTATAAAAGCAGAATGTGGTCACATTTTATTTTACTTTGTTCCCGTATCTCTGTTTTATTTGTTTCCATTCAGAGCTTAATAGGTATCTATTTTCCTCTTAGGGAGCTTTTTTGCCTGCAGTTTACTTGAGTGACATGCAGCTTTAAAACTTTCATGGTCCAAATTACTCCTCCATCACTGAAAAAGCTGAAGTTGAAAATGACAATTTTTTAAAGCCTAAAACCTGTGTGGTTTTTATTCTTATTTAAAACTTTTCCTTGGTCTGGTCATGTCAAAATGCACGTAGTCTTCTTCTTGTTTGGAGTTAATTTAGATTCATTCACTGACTTGTTGCTCTTTTTCAGTCAATTCCAGTATATTTATTTATAATGCACATTTATGTTTCTTAGGTTTACTTTGTAACTAGTGGTCATTTAAAGGTGCAGTGTGAAAATGAACCAAACCCAAAGAAGACATGAGCTTTTTTGTCAAGCTCTGCTCAACTGAATACTGAATTCTGGTGTGACAGAACACTAAGTTACCACAGACTGTTGTGCAGCAGATGTAAATCAGCAATAATGTGTGTTATACACCAAAAAGAAATTTTGTCACTAGTCTTGTCAATCAGTTCAGTTTAATTCATCTGACCATGATAGATTTTTGAACAGTATAGGTTTAAAATGAGGAAAGATGGTTCTTTTTTTAATGAAATTTTTCCCGGTATACTTAATAGAGTCTAGCTGGCCTGTTACACACATGACAGCCAAGCATCAGTGAGTGGGTAAAATTTCAAATTCAACGCAGTTCACGCCTCGAGCAATTAACCGTTTCTCAGTAGCCAACAGTCCAGACAGTCTGCAGGAAGCAAAGCGTTATACAAGGGACTAGTTTTTACCCGGCTAATTTATAATAGAGTAAATAATAAATAAACTGGAAGAAGCCGTGTCCCTCTGACAAGGTGCTTTTATTATTGTACCCAAAGATCCAAGAAAAAACTTTTTAAAAGACCTTCAAAAGAGCTTGAGGAACAATTAAAGAAGGCCATTTTAAAATGATACAACAAAATTGAGCTCTTTGAGAATAAAAGATAAAGAAATTAGGTTAATTTAAAACTTTTGGCATTTGGATATTTTTAGGGACATTATGATGTTTTCTCCCTTTTTCACTTAACTGAAGTCAATGCTGAACCTGCAGTCATTTTAGGGACTTTGGACTTTGCATCACCTTCTCTTCTGGCCACTTGAATTACTTTTTCCAGACAGGGACACTTTGTGTTGAGGAGACAATGTCTTTCAGTTGGTCTTGCCTCTATTTTGCATGCTTGTCTGTTCAGCCTAGTTAGTTCATGGTGTAACCATGGTATTATTCTTTTTGATATATCTGGAAGCTGCATTTTAACTCCTGTAAATTTAACCCAGCTTTAAGACTAATAAAAAAAACAAACTATCACAAACATTTCTTCAGAATACAAGCCATCAGCAGCAAGATATTTTTATTTTTGATTTCACAGCTTTTTTCCCTCCTGCTGCCTTTGATGCACAGCTTAACAGTTGACAAGGAAAATGTTTTAAAAGACTTTCTCACATTTATCAGTAAAAGCTGCAGAACAGCTGAGAAGTCTGACCTGTTAACTCAATCAGTGACTCAAAGTTTATTTTAGTTTTATTAATTTTCTTACTTGCCTTGGTGGTATGACGAACAAAAGCACAGCAACAAAGAGACGTGTTGATAATTGTTGAACTGTATTTGCGTAGTTGGGAATGAAACACCCTAGATAGTCAGGAAAAATCTCTCACCATTTCACTTCACACTTAAGGCGCTGGTGTGAAAATCCCTAAGCAGACAAACAAGACACCTGGAATGGCTAAAAAAAATTAGGTGGTGAATAAAATTGTAAGAAAAAAATAGTGAGAAATGGTATTAAAAAAATTAAAGTGAAGTCAAATGAAAGGAAGTGTTAATTATCACATACTGTGTATTATGCATTGTGGATATATTACAACATATAGCAATATTCACTTAAATTCAGCTTTTTTCTATAGCATCAACTCATATCTCATGATACAAGATGGGCAAAATCCAATTAGGTCCAAATTCAATTCAAAATAATCCAACTCAGTCTAATATGATCCAATCATATAGTAAGATTCATATTTAAATTTCATATTACAGCTCAACCCTAATCATAATACCACACAGTCAAATTTGGTTTATTGTCCAGAACCAATTAGGGGGGAAAAATAACCTTAACCCTAAGAAAAGTCCAGTTGAAAGTATCAAGCCATTGACATTTTAATAAATCCCTCATCAAAAGCAAGAATGTGGCAACTGTGGAAAGGAATGGCTCCCTTTTAACAGAGAGACCTGCAGCACAGCCAGGCTCAGTGAGAGCAACCATCTGTGCAACTGATGGGGGTTGAGAGGACAGAGGAAGGCGACGAAGCAAAAATTAGCGCACACACACACACACACACACACACACACACACACACACACACACACACACACACACACACACACACACACACACAGTTGTTTATGGGAAGCAAAAATAATCAGCTGCATAGAATAGAAAGCAGAATATATCATCAGGATAATTCTGTTTGTCCAGGAATGAAACAAATCCAAACCAAGAATTACTGATCGATGAATACATTTAATGGGAAAGAGTCGCAAGCAAAGTACACACAGTTTGTGGTAGCAATAACTCCATCCGTGGATTTCTCCAAGAGACAGAGGTAAAAATATAACTAATAAGTCAGAAGATGCTGCAGTCAATGCCAGTGATAGCTCTGTTTTTAACCTCCTCCAGCAAAGAGACACAGCAAAGCACTCTGCAGAATCGTGTTGTTGCTAGCATTAAAAAGTCCTTACACAGAAAGCATTCATTGTGCCTCTTTCAAAATCACGTCAAACTTTCATAATGTGTCAATTGAACATGTCATTCTGCAAATATATTTAGATTCACGCGCGCTTTATTTGCTCCACCTCATTTACCTTTTAGAACTCACGACATGGGAGGACGGTCTGGTTCTGCGCTCATATTTGCCATCAGTGTTAACGGAACATGATCTCTAAACAAGAGAGTGGAAGTAAAGGTCATTTAGGCTGATCAGCATTCCAGGTATGAACTCTGGACTGCGTCCATGTGGTGTCAACACAAACAGATTAGTTTTCATTGTTTGCCGTGGGAGCAAAAGGCCTGTATCACCTTACATATTTTCGGAAAGCCAAAGCTGCAAAGTGTCTATGACTGACACTTTATCCGCAACACTGTTATTTGGGGTTGTAAATAAGTGTGAATGCGAGATATGAAGAGAGTGTTTTGCTCTTGTGCTAATCTGTCTCTGAAAATATCTGGTTGTTGGGAATCACATTATAAACACATTTCCACTCATTTCATTAGGTTTTCTGCAAAGTGGATCTTTGTTTCTTTTTTCTCGCATTAGATTTGACTGTTGGGGTTATTGGATCCTTCTGTCCAGCAGAACTGATGAAACTCTCACAGAATTCCTTCAGTCTGGCCTTTTCATTATTTAATGAGGGTCACGAAATCCAATTTCTGGCTTGAAGCAAAATCATATTTTAAAAGTAATGCTGATGGTTGGAATCAACATTATGATGTCCTCCCAAGCCTGAACCATTAGGGACAATTGGCAAAGAAATCACAAAGCTTAGCTGCTCATTCAACATGAGGAAAATCTGAGATGTCTGCGGGGAGAGATTACCAAAAGGATCTCAGATATCTGCTTGATTTGTGTGGCTCACTGAATTGTCAGATTCAGCACACAAAACATTGCTGTGACAAAATACCTTCATTAATTCTGAATTGTTTTCTGTTATTTGGACAAAAACAAATGCAAACACCCAGCTGCTGCATGATTAGAGAAAGATTGATGGTAGAGATTGACTGATCAGACATTTCCTTATCTTGTGATTTAGTAAGACCTTAATCTCCTGCTACTGATTTTTGACAATTCTTTTTTCTTTTTAAGAACTGTATTCAGCAACATACAGAACCTTTTTTTTTCAAACTTACCTACCATGAAAGTTGGTAATTAATGTGACCCAGCAGATGCTTTAGCCGAATGCATGTGTAAAACAGCATTTTACTGATCTAAAGCAAGTCAGAATTATTTGGGGTTGACCACCTAAATAATTGATGTTTCACAAATCAGCTTATTTATGTCATGTTTAGGCCTGTATAACACCTTTCTCTAAGCACTTTCACATATGGCAACATAAGAAGCTCTGTAGCAGCTCCTTAAATATGGCAAAAGCCCTGGATATGGTTGTCTATTATGCAACATTCACATAGACTAAGAAGCTACTGTTTCATTTAACTCCAGCATTGTATTGTATCCCAGCTCTAACCTGCATGCTGGATGACACTAACTAGCTTAACAAAATATAAACAAGTCAGAGGGTTGTTTGTCCCAGAAGCAGAATTTTTAAGCAAATACTGCATGACCTCCCTCAACCTCTGACATTGTGCTTTGGAGATCGGCCATAATATCAGCCTAAATTAACCCGACCAGTCAAAATTCTATGAGATTTATTGCAAAACCCCAAAATTTATTAACTCATGTGTTCTTGGAATTTTGAATTTGGACCAAAAAGAGTGTCTGTATACAGTAAAGGTCAGAGTCCTTAGTTAGATATGAATTATACATCATATTCCCGGTATTTTTCTGCTTGTGCTAGAGGTAAGTTAACGACTTGTAACTTTAGTTTTCACATTTGTATTCTGACCTGCAACCTGACCTCAGTTGGCATTGTTACAAGCAAGAAACATGCAAAGAATGAAATGAGAGTTACAGCGTACTATATATTTATAGCCAACTAACGACAAGTAAGATCAGTCACTATGGAGCAACTCTGTCCTGATATTTAGATGATGTGAGGCAGGAAAATGAGCCAAGATCCAAAGGGGGGAAATGTGGCTCTTGTCCTACAACCATGTTTGTAGTTCTGGTTTATGCATAAGCCGCATCCTGTCAATTCATTATGCAGACCAGAATGAAGCAGGGCACAGTCAAACAAACAGGCACTCAAGTCCAAATACACTAACACATGCACAAAAACCAAGATGCACAGATCCACACACACACACACACACACACACACACACACACACACACACACACACACACACACACACACACACACACACACAAATGCATTCAATATGCAGACACATGTAAGGAGAAGAGAGGGAGACTGTTAATTAACTAGAGCTCGTTAATTCTCTTTGAACCGACAGCGTGGAGGTTTACACACTAATTACCTTGATGGCTGAGCCAACCTGTGCATGCACACGCATATGCCGGTCTTCACACTACAAACACAAGCGCTCTCGCAGGCTGACATAACACATCTTGCAGGCTTTTAGACTTTCACACTCGTACACGGCCATAAAACACAAACATAAAGGTGTGAAGTCTCACTCATACACATGAACATATGCACACACTCATGTGTACTGCTGAAAGAAAGAAAAAAAACTCTTGCCCTGAAATGAATTCTATAATAAGAACTATTTTTTCCCTCTCCTTCTCTTTTTGCTTCAGAGCAAGAATCAGATGGTTGGGTTTATTCTTAGCTCAGATCGTGTGCGTCTTTTTGATTTACACTGATCTAGCAGAGTTAGCCTCCAGCTAGCTCCCATAGTGGAATGGTCCGCTAAAATGTTTGCACAATACTTGGACACATAATCATTTTTACATATTCACCATGTCAGAGAACTGAGGCTGTCATGTCAGCACCGAACTGTAATTGACCGTGTCAAATTAAGAGGAAGTATTTTTATGTCCTTCATCAAACTCAATTAATATTCCATCAGTGATAGATTTATGGCCCATACTGGACCTCAGCCAGTTTATACTTATGTTCATGTGTGTTTATGCTCGTGCGTGTTATCTCATAGCTACAATAATTATGGACTAAGATTTGACTTTAAGTTTCCAGCCTTTATTGCTAATTTTAATCCAACAAAAGGAAGCACACGAAAAAAAATAGTTAATAGCACTTGTAAGTGGAGTTTCAACTCTGAATCCAATTTAAGAATTACAATACAAGAAGGAAAACATCTGAAGAACATTGTTTATTTTTTTGCCCTGTCTTTCCTGTTGATATTCCCCATTATTACTCTCACTGAAATAGCTCTTACTATAAGAAAGGTCAATATAAAACTTGAGGTTTCACATTGACTTTTCTATTTGAAACATCTTACTGTTTGAAACAAGCACAAAGATATGAAGACATTTACATTTTAAGCTATATTTAGCATTAACGTTCCAATTCATCAGTGTCTGTGTATTTTCAAAAGCAAATACAGCCTCCTTAATAGTTATATCTCCTAAATATTTCACACATTTCCAAATGCATCGTGTTCCAGGTGGTAAAAACTCAAAAGGATACAATTATAGATTTGATGCTCTGCATTCAGCCTTCCAGTTGTCTGCTTTGTTTTGCTCTCCCTCTATTGCAACCTAAATGACTCACAGACTATCATCTAAAAATGCAAAACAAAAAAGTTCTAAAATTTTAAGTTTTAACTGCAGTTTTCACGTCATTTTAAATGCCTTACCCATGCTGAAAATAGCCAACTTAGAGTTTCACTTGTCTAGAAACGTCCACAACAGAAATTATTGATGTAGCCACAACTTAATAACGCTTGGTATGTTGAGTTTTGAGTTCTGCCCTTTATTCCTTGACAAAAGCTGAGAAATGAATATGTTGAAGACATTATCCTAAAAGACAGAGTTCTGAAGAGACTCTAAAAACATTTGGACAGAAAAACATATGAATTGTATGAATGGAGTCAAATATGTGTAGACAAGTTAAGCAGCAATCAAAACAAGCCAAAAGGACCAGGGCAGAAGGTCTACAGTGTGCAGCTGCTCAGATGTAATTAAACTAAAAGTAGCCAAAATATGGCATTTGGCAAAAGAAGAGAAGGTTGTCAAAGAGTTCAAGACTTTGAGATTGGAAGGAGAATGTGAGAGGAAAAAAAAGAGGGTAAATGGGGTTTGGGACGGTGGAGAAGTTATGGGTCAATAAACCCTGCTGTGGGGGAAGCGGAGAGGGACCTATAACGAGGTCAAGGACTTATCATCGATCTGCACATCATAAAGCTGACTGGCAAGGAGAGAAAGGAGTGGAAGACGAGGCGAGGAAGTGAGCCAAAGGAACGGAATATGTGGGGAGTTGTGAGAAACAGAAGTTCAGCTTTAGGGGAAAAAGTCATGGGGAGAATAAATTGAGAATAACATTATTATGATGAAGGAAGGAGAGAGGGCAGCTATGGCCACTATGGAGGAAATTGAATTAGATGGATTTGTGGCAGAAGAGCTGAAATCTGTAACAGAATGCTCACTGAGAGCAACCACATCCAGACTGCCAATACCAGTAACTCACCGTTGGTCGATCGAGGCCCGCCTTGTGTTGCAGGTTGGATCTCACTGCAGTTTTTTTCTCTTGACGCAACATCACAAACAAGTCAAGCTTAACAAATTACACTTAGTAAACAAACTCTATAATTGCGAAAAAGTACATATTTGAAACTTTTTTTTTAATGTAATGGACTTTTTTAAAAAAACACTCTGTAGCTACTTGATGGATCCCAACAGCAATCATAAGGAGTGTCACAATATTTCACACCTCAGCATCTCAGATGGCATTTTTCCCCCTCGTCAAAATTAAGCCTGTTTGATGTTGCTTTTCAGTTGCTGTCACAACGTCACTTCCTCTGGTGTAGTAAGTCTAACCTATGACCAGGAACAGAGGAAATTAGAGATTTTCACTCTGTTTCTGTTTGCTACTCTCATTCTGCAGAAAGGGAGGAAATGGTTCTTGAATTGCCCCGTTTTTTTGTTGATGGAGTCAGAAAGACCCGTTTGCAGACTTCATTACAGGAGCATTGAACAGGACAGCATCACTTTTACCATTTCATTGCAGTTTAATGCTTGTCTATTTGAACTTCCAATGCAAACAGACATGTATATAAAGAATGGACTACAAAGTACTTTACATTGATGACAAATTCTTGACAAAACACTGTTTGGGGAAAACCACATTTGTTTGAGAAAAATGTTTCAATCTTTTCCTAAATATTTGTCAGTAATTCTTTCTTCCTTCTTAGCTCATATGTGGCAAAAAAAATCTGTACTTGATGCAATGCTAATTGGTAGATTAGCGATTGTTACAATGTATTCACTGAACGTTGGCAAACTTTGAACACAGCTGCTGCTGACTTTGAACATTTTAGTTGCATCAAAGCAAGTTTTGCTAAAATGTAGTAAAACTATGTTTTAATTTTGCAAAAACACCAGCTGACCCTCTTGTTCCTGAGCCTTTATGCATCTTTGTGGACTTTTCCAGAATCATTAACCTTGATAGTGAAAATTCAGTCAGTTTGCTACATAAAAGTATATTCCTTGCTATGGATGATTCAGAAAGAAAAACTCCATATGTCCTTGCTCCTTTTCATATACAAATAAAACAAATGTGTGTTTTGCAAAATGTGCAAGGTGAAATGTTAATTTATTTTTATATTGAGGGGAGTATGGAGTATATTTTATTTTGAATGGCGTATATTTTTATATTCAATTAGAGTTTTTTTTTAATTACCTTTACAAGAGTCCCCATAATTGGCAATAACAGAGCACACTTGAAGAATTTCTATTAGGTGCTTTGAAAATCCAATGCCAAAGTCCTATTTTAATCATTTAATAATATGTGAGAAACACAAAAAATGGGTTAATCATCTTTGATTAAGCACGTTACTCTTATAAGTCCTTACAAAGCAAAGTTATGCAATGCTGTCACACCAAGGAAATGGTTTTGACAGCCTTTTAAGTCAAGCAATAGTGAAACTATGTGTTGACATTTCTTGTGTAAGAAATCCAACTGATTATGATGAGATCTCAGATTCACTTTCACTCAGAGTCAAATTCATCTAGGATACACTTTCCATTTCACTCTGAGTCACATTCTTTTGTGCATTTTCTGTTTATTTACCAGAGGCTCTCCTCTCAAGAGGTTGCACTATACTTGATCAAAGCTGGTGCTCTAAAGTGAAAGTTTTCTTTGTTGAAAGTCGAGATGAATCCATTGAGATGTTTCTTTGGCAGACTTTGTTATTATGCTCTCTATTACTGTTGTTGGAGTCACTTTTATCATCTAAATGCTGTTAGCAAGTCACAGACGATATTAGTTCACCATTAAGCCCCTCTTTCTGACTTAATTCTGCTGTGTACCATCTTGTTTTTTTTTTTAGTATAAGCATTTCAAATGTTTAATTTCCTTCTGTGCTTGGTGGAAGGAAAAAAAATTGGCACCGGTTTAGCTTTTTATACGAGCCGTCCATCAGCTTCCCAGCAGATTATCCAGAGGTGACATTCAAGGCTAAAGTTATTCCACGGTAATCTTTTTCTTGTCTCTGTAGCCTTCACTTCCTCACCATACACTGCATGTTTCAAAGCAGATCTAGATTTAAAAGCTTGTAATTTTGTAAGCAGATAAGTGAGTCTGAGAGGAGATAGGATGGGTGTCATATAGAGATGGGCTTCCTGGTGCAGAGCGATCCCTTCAGGCCAGACCGAGTCATTTAGCTCTCTGATATTTTCTCAGCGTGAACTTACAGTCTTATTTTCCATCCAACCTCAAAGCCGCTGTGCTAACAAGACTGGGTTGATTTGTGTTTGAACATCACAGTAGTCATGCTGCTCACTTTGTGTGGATGATGTACTGAAAATATTCGCTGAAACCACCTCGGCTGCAGACTGCCTAGATTGTAGATGCAGTTTAACGTTTCACAAACACCGTAGCACTCTTTAAAATAAATATATATATATACATATAATAGAAATCATCAAGAAATCCAAATTAAAACTCAAAGTAAAAACAATGAAAATATAATTAGTGTTTTTTTTTATATTTTTTGTAAATGATTAAAAAAATCAGTTTGCTTCATATAATAGCAAATGTAGTCCCTATATTGTGGAACCAAGTCTTTTAAGATATCTCTAGTATCAAAATTTCCAGATTCTCCTAATTTGTGGAGTTTTTCCAAGTACTTTGGGCTTTTCAGATACTTTTTATAATCATAAAAAACTTCACTGCCTGAGGAAATCAAATGTCACACAGAACTGTTAAACTGCAGAGTTGCGGTATATGAAGAATTTAACTCTAAAGTGTCAACAACTTGGCGATACTATGGGAGAAAGAATACACATGGGGTTTCTTCAAGAAATCCAGGTTTTCAAATTTGTTTTTGAAAATATAAAAAATACTACACTTGCCAAGAAAAACAAACATTGATTGCACAGACCTGTGAATTGTGAGCAAAAGCAGTAAAGACAAACTTGGATTAACTTCTATAATTTGCAGCATACCTGATTTATGCACAAGCAGAAACTCTTGATTCTGTTGGGCGGGGAGTAAAACTGAAGTGCAGTAAATAAATATTCTCTTTCAAAAAAATTATAATTTAAAAGGCAAAATGAGTTTGTTCTCTCCTTTTTGTGTATGCTCTTTTTCTGAATGGTTGCTTGGTCCAAATGTATGCAAAACTGCCGTTTGGTGTGAGCCCATCTTCTTTGGTCATATGTCTTTTTTGTACATGAACTGCCCCTATGATGGTGAACCGATGATGGTGCTTCTCACCCGTAATATGATTAAGCTTTTACGGAAGATTGATTTATGAATCGCTTAACACGTGAGTTTCAGAAACACAAACAAGGCTTTTCATTAACATCAGCACATTTTGCTGCATTAGCTCACCAAAGGGAACTTAAATAGCATCAAAACGCTCATCGTTTATCTGTCTTCACTTATTTCAGTAGAGCACAAAATAAGTGTTTTTGAGAGTGGACTCCATATTACGCAGCTGTCATGATTAGACACCAATCCAGATCAGATGTAAGAATCTTCTGGGCAGGCCAGCGGTTTGTAAACACCAGACATGTTCAGCAGCATTAATCTAAACTGGGATTAAAAGGCATCAGAAAACTTTGATAGACCCCTGTGATTGGTTGATGCCTATTACACTGCATTGTAGCTGCTAAACCCATAATCAAGAAGAACACGATCAGATAATCTCAATATGTCTTTGCGGACCCTGCCCAACAGTCTAATCCTCAGATTTAGAATCTCAGATTAGGAATCCTAGATGATTAATCCCATATTGTGTTTGTACGTTGCCTGCAGGGGACCCTTCGCCGGGTGACCTTCTCGGTCGTGAGCCAACCTCAGGACGGTGGTTGCTATGACAGTGGCCTGGAAGACTCAGAGACACCAAGCAGCAAGAGTTCGTCGGGACCGCGGCTGGGAGCTCTGCCGCTTCCTGAAGAAGGCTACGAGCGCACAACCCCGGAGGGCAGCGTGGGGGAGGAGGAGCACGTAGAAAACGGTATACTGGCATTCCTAACATAATTAACCATTCTGCCAAAATAATTCATTGAGCTTAAGACGCTGCCAAACACATTCACTGAAATATTTCCCCTCTCAAGGCTATGTATTTTATGCCAAGAAAGGCTTAGAGATATTTTGATTACACACTCTCTTTCTATCACACACACAGAAACAACCCAGAGAAAGACTTTCATTGGAACCTTGACTTGCTGTCAAGGTCCCAGGAGTCTTTATTCTTTCTCTCTTGATGGAAATGTGTTTTACACTATAAAGCAGTTGTCCTTTGTGTGTCTGCAAGCACCGCACATCAGGATTTCTGTGTGAGCAAGGCCTCTGTGTATTATGTGAGGAGATTTTTAGAAAAGCTAATGTGCAGCAGTGTCTTGTGCCAGAGTCTCATCCGTGGCCTTAAGCCTCTCTGTCAATGACAAAAAAAATCCCTTTGTTCCTTTTTCCACTGCAAGTCTTAAAAAAAAAAAGCTAGAGCTGTGGCAGCACAGCAAGGTCACCATGTCCATGGTAGCTGACTAATTGTTGGAGGGAGTGGGGTCAGTGTTATTCCGCTAAAATCATGTTTTTTGTGTGTTTTTTAATCAAAATTTGAATTTCTTTTGGACAGTTTTTTTTCATGGTCAGAAGAAGACAGGTTTCATAAGGCAGAATGTTTTGAATATTTAAGATGCCTTTCAGAAGAACTTTTTACAATTTGTCACTCTACAACCTCAAACTTCAAATTTTTTCTTCTAGGGATTGGGGACTTTAGGAGAGATCAACACAAAATATGTTTTTCCTACTAATGAAAACCTGAAAAATGTCCATGCATTGAATTCAGCCCCTCATCACCCATTCACCCTCCCTCTGCCCTGAGTAAACACTCCTTTGACCTAAACTGGCCTTTTCCTTCAAATACAGAAGCATCTCTTTTAGGGGTAACACTCTACTGGGAAATCTGGAGGCTAAATGTTTTGCCCATTCTTTGAATAGCTCAAGGTCAGTCAGATTGCAAAACATCCATTTTCAAGCTTTGCTAAAAATTTATTAGGTCAAGACTTTGGCTGGATCATTCTAACTCATGAATGTGGCTCTGGGTTTATTTTAATAGTCCCTGTGGTGATGGAAGATGAACCCAGTCTCAAACTTTTTGTAGCTTCTGATATTTTGGATTTTCCCAGGACTGTTTTGTATTTAATTCCCATCTGTCTGACCGGTTTGTTTGTACCTGCTTAAGAAAAACAAAACATGACGTTGCCACCACCATGTTTGGTGGAAGGAACTACAGGCTGATGTCCAAGTGTTTATAGGGCTTGAATAGACCACAACGTTTTGTTTTGTTTGTCACCATAAGATCTTCTTCTACATATCTGTTCCACTGATGCATTGGGTTATGTTCAGTCCTATGCAATGTTCTGTTCTTTCAGCAATGTCCAGCAATGTTTAAGGCGGATTTTTTTTAAATTAGGTAACAGATTGAAGGGAGCTTAATATAATGCTGATGACACTTTTCAGATTTTTAATATAAAACCCCTGAAAACCATAAAAACATTTTATAACCCACTTCACAATTATGCATACGTTTGCGTAGGCCAAGCAAAATAAAATACATTTACTGACGAAATGTTCACTTTGAAGCTCAAAGGGAGTGAATACTTTTGCAAGACACAATATGCATTTGTTGAAAATTGTCAGTTATGTTTAATGCGGGTGTCTCAGAGCGCAAAAATGTAATTTAAATATTGCGTCAAATAAAATGTGTTTCTTGGCTGGCCTGGAAAAGCCTGGGGAATCTCCTGGAGGAGCAGGGCCTGGTGCCTCGGGCTGATCAGGCTGCGGCTCCTACAACCTGACCCCAGATAAGCAGTAAAGGATCATTGGATGGTTAGATCAATTTAATTGTTTTTAAATGTTTTCCTTGCAGTCTCAATAAAGAACAAATCTCAAGCTATGCAAATCCAATTTATAGTTTGAAAACACATCACAATATGTGTGCATCATTAAAGCTGCAGCCTGGAGAAAAACAAAAAAAAAAAAAACAACACAGAATTTGATAGCATTTTATATCCATTTCTATAGTGCTGAGAGTACTGCACCTTTTCAGCCAATCCATATAAAACAACTATTACTTTAACACAAAATGGCAGCCAGTGTAGGCATTGTGTGGTGCAATTTAGTAAACCATTGCTAAAATCACCCAGAAGTGCTTTGTTTAATTGTTTCTTTTTGTAAGGGGTAAACATACACTCAGATTAACCAGCTCTTCTCTTTTACTGTGAAACAAAGTATTGTCCAGCACAGTCTTGCCTCTGGAGCCCTTTTAGCTGCGACATTTAACCTCTCAGCTGTGTTTTACCCAATAAAGTGGCTCACAAAAATCAAGTGCCAGTTTGCTGCAAGAAGACAAGCGATTACGTTATTGCATTGCGTAATGGTAAATATATAGGAGCGCTCCAAATATAGGTGCAGCTGAATCTACACAGTTAAAGTTGCAATGACTGCACTCTCTCTAGTGAGCGCAGCAGCTCAATAGCATATAAAGGATGGGAGGGAGATAGGAGACCTTTTGTTGCTTACATAATGATGAACAATCCAAGTATAACTGAGAATATATAGAAATACAACCACAGTGCCACATAATTACCAAGCGTATTCACACTGCAGTCTTAAAAACCTACGTAGCAATCAGAATTTATTGGTTTTAAAAATTATATTTCTGTAATATTTTCCTCTTAATTAATAATATCCATGTTAATGTAAAAAGCATATTTTTTTATTGTCACTAAACCCCCATACTGTAATTTCCTAACGTTCTCCCGAAAGACCCATCCGGCCTAATTTAGCTAGAGTGTCTGGCTAACAGGATGCCCACGATCTCATGTTTAGTTTCAAGTGTGTTTTATTTAATTATGCAACAAATAAACAAACAAAAAAAAAAACACTTCAAAATCAGCAAACTGCTGTGAATACCAAATGAGGAAGTTTTGCTTCGATGTTACTCAGTTTCTTTATACACAAAAATGCACTCCCTTTAACAATTCCTGGTGTAAAAGATGAAACATTTATCCACCCTCAGCGTGATTCATCCTGTGAAACCAGCTTGCTTCTTGAGAAAAAAAAAAGTCGAATAAAATACTTGCCAATAACCTGGTTGCAGCGATTCTCCAGAACAGAGGAATTGTGAGGACGTGTATTGTCCACAGACCTCTTAAGGTGTCTTCACAGTTTTCTTGTCATATTTTGAAGTCTTTTTTTTTGTTGATTTGGATGTTTGCTTTGACTTGGTGTGATGATGAAAAATAAAATCCCTCTTCAGCTTCCGCTTTCTAGCACAACTGAAGGTTTGGGGTTAAACCTGTCTGATATTTGGAACTGCTCATGATTTTATCCGCCTTAATAAAAAAACTTCAGAAAAGTAAGCCCAGATCATGATGCTGTCCCCACTTTACCTCAGAGTCAGTATGGTGCTTTTCCACCAAAAATGCCTTTTAAAATTATTGGCCAAACATTTCAATAAGTTTTTCTTGAGACGCTAGCACAGTCTTTGATTTAGAATACTATAGTGACACCTGGATATTTCATTTTGCAGAAATGTTTTCTTCCAGATAAATCAAGAATGAAGTCAAAGTTGGATCAGTTGCATAAAACTAAGAATTAGTTTAAAGGTTTATGCCTTTTTTAAATTTTCCATCTTTTACCCTACTACTCAGTAGTATAATACTAGATGTCACATTAAAAGGTGGGGAAGGTTTTGAAATTATATCTCATGAGCTCTTTTTTCTTTTACACCACAGAAGATTCACATTTTGACATGGGTGTGAAGGGCCGCTGTAAAAATATCTGGTTTAAAAATCCACAACCTTTCATTCCTTTGAGAAAATCTGCGTCCAGTCACCGGTGTCCTCGTTGATCTTTTATATGGGATCTGGGTTCACATGGGATTTGAAATATGTAACCTTCACATTACACGTACGGAAGTGTAGATTTTACCATTCAGAAAGCTGATAATTACATTCCCCAAGGCTCTGATGGTGGCTTCGTCTGACCTCACCTTTCACCTTTCATGTAGTGCTGATCGCAGCTGCTTTCTCCCTTTTTTTTAACATTCCTCAGAAGTCAGCAATTTGCATTTTGCTTCAACAGCATATTTTCTTCCTTTCAGGCTCCCCTCCCTAATAGCCTCAGTCTTTTTCTCTGTTTTTATCAGTTGCTTTCTTTTATCTGTTTTTCAGTTAAAAACAGATAAAATTTTCTGCAGCAGTTTCCATTTGGTTGTCAACTTGTTTTGCTAATTTGCGATAGCGATAGTGAAATATAATTTTTATTTATTTTTTTTACCCATTGTTATCCACTTCCTGTTTCCAGATGCTAGACAGCTTCCAGACGTAGCACTAACTGGAAAGTGCACCAGGGAGTGCGATGAGTTCGGCCACTCTGACACATGCTGGATGCCTGTCCGCCCTTCGCCACGGCAAAGGCAGCGGCACGGTAGCGACCCTCCGCGCCTCTCTACCTTTGCTCCAGGTGATGACAACAACAATCTCCGTGGCAACGACCGTGAAAGCGACAGCGAGAGTGCCGGCAGCGCAGGGAGCTCGGAGCCTGGAGTTGTGGTCGGAGGAGAAGGTCAGAGGTTACCCCTAGCCAACGGGGACCCCCTCGGCACCCTGGGCCGTGGAGACCGCAACAGAAATATGGGCGACCACAACCGGAATCTTCTCAACCGCAAAATGACTTCCGCATCCTACGACACGTTCAGCGGTGCGGGCCTTGGGAGGCGCCAGCCCAAGGAGGAGGCAGGCGAGGGCCAAAACCCACCTGAGGTCATACCACTGGCGCGGACTGGAGGGGACTACAAGACGACGTCTTGCCTCACGTTGTCACGCCGGGAAGTCTATCTGTAACAGCCTGCAGGTGGTGCAGTCCTCATGAAACTCCTACGTTTGTGTGTTGGGGAAAAAAATAAGAGGTTCCAAGCTGCGCTGACAAGTCGTCGGTGTGGTTGCTCTTTGCAGCCTTTGAAGATGTGAAAAATGACAAATGGATGCTTTCAAAAAGCTAAAATCAAACTGTAACTTCAAGACTCATACTAACAATTATCAGCACTTATAAGCAAGTGATTGATCAGGTCTCAGACTGGGAACTATTTCCAAAAACACTTTTTATATATATATAAATATATATATAACTGCTGAAAGCTACCTAACAGGCGATGACTGTGTGTGTCTACGCGGAGAAAAACAATCTTTTCTTCAGTTTTTTTTCTTTTTTTTTTTTACTGAATCCAATGCATGCCTGACCCTTCGACCGTATATATATTTAAGTGAAGAAGCCTATGTGAACTCTAATGCTCTAAATTTCTGGTGCATCTACACAAACTAAGGCTTCATCAGGCCAGAAATGGACTCGTCTGGTCTGACCCAGCTAAGAGACAACTGAAGTTTCCTCCTGTGGGGAAAAAAAATAGACAAGAAGAAAATGTGTTTTCGCAATGACTTGATCTAATTCAAAGTAATCAAAATTTTCCTATGCTTTACGGTGCCTTGCAAAAATGTTCATACTCCTTGATCTTTACTCCATTCTGTTATAACTCCATTCTTAAATGGATTTTATTGGATTTTTTTGTGATAATCCATTATAAAGTAGCAGGTAAATATGAAGTTGATGGATTGACATACAATTTCAAAAATATAAATCTAATCACACTTTTCGGTCTACTTTAAAAAACCTTTCATCTTCCTGAACACACCATTATGGACGCATCATGCTGTGGGATGCATTTCTTCAGCAGAAACAGAGGAACTGGCCATAGCTGATAATAATGGATTGAGCTGAAAGGGGAAATCCAGGAAGAAAACCTGCTTTAGGTCGTAAGACACTTGAGTTTGGTGCTGAGGTTCACTTTCAAGTATAAAACCACAAATCCTAACAGTTACAATGGAATAGTTTTGACCAAACTATGTTCCTATGCAGTCTGGGAAAAACTGGAGTTCCATTATTGTTACCACATCTGAGTAAAATGATAATGAAGTTCAGCTAATTGAAGTTTTTTCTGATGAAAAAGAATAAATTCGCCCTTTTCCGTACATCTAAGAACTGAGGCCAGTCAATGTCTACACATAAATCTAGTAAAAAATCTGCAAAAACGGCTTTTCACATCAATACCAGAACACTCTGCCAAGAGTGAATAACACACAGATGGACTAATGAGGTGACATTTGACGTCAATTGTTTGCACTACATTTTATTTAGGGCCATTAGGATAATGGTTGCTAAATACAAATGCGACAGTTTTAGATGTTTATATGTAAAATATTTTGAAAACCACGTATTATTCTCCTTCTGATTCACATCTATGCATCATTACTTTTGGTTGGTCTATAACATAAGATCTTAAAAGGACCTATTGAGGTTTGAGGTTGTAACGTGATAAAATGTGGAAAGGTCCAATGAGTATGAATAGGTTTGTAATGCACTGTAGCTAAATGTATCATAAGAGGTGTGGGGTGTTAACCAGGCCCCCCGAGATTCTATCAGTGTGAACAGAAAATCAGAGCAAAGCAAGACTTTTTTTATACAGCGATCAAATGTAACTACTCACAATACAAGGTTGTCATCGCGTGTTTCTAGTGCCAGAGTATTCTTCCACGTGTGAAGACGTATGTTTATGATTTTCCCCTCACTCCCACTCTGTATGTATATATTGTATGTGTGCATTGGATCAAGCAGCAGTGTTCTCCTTCTGCTGCTCTCTGTAGTTTCAGAGTAGACATAGGTGCCAACTTCATTTTGCATCTACACATACACACACATATTTATATATGAATATATATATATATATACACACATGCAAGCATGCAGTTGCAAACACATAGTGTACACACATTAGCATGTACCCTGGAGCTCATGCAGAGCATTTGTAGAGCTCATGTAGGGTGAAAAGTTAAGGTAAAGTCTATAATAACCTGCATTCACTTTCATGCAGTAAAATTATGTAAGAGACACAAACGTACACAAATCAAGTTCATTTGAAAGAAACAAAACTGAGATTTTTGTGAAACGCTCGGTTCATGTGTGTTTGTGCTTTCCTCCACGTCTTTTTTCTTTTCCTTATGCATTGCCTCATCAAACTAGCTGTAGCGTTTTGCCTGCTCCTCTCCAGCCAGTATTTAAACATGAAACATATTTTAAATAATTACCCATCTCTCTTTCTCTGACTGATGCGCAAGCCAAGATTAAAGAGAATTCCAGTGGCATCTACTCTTAAAGTAACGATAGAAACCGTTGGAGTTAGAGATATTCCTCATAGTGTAAGTAGGACTCATGTAAAAAAAACCACGTCTCTGTAATTCCTGTAAGGTATATTAAGGAAAGAAAAAGAAACTCTGCATGACAGAAAATGTTTTTTGTTCTTTTTTTTTAAAAGATACAGCTTGTGCTTATTATTTTTTTGGCAGCACGACTGTTTGGATACATCTGTACTAAATGACTGTGCTTACAAAGGGGGTAGTGGAGATAATGATGGCGGACGGAGTTGAGCTGCAGTTGGGTCAATTTGTTTGGGCCTTTTTCTCTCTTGAGTTTTTCAGAGTTGAGAGGAAGGGTGTGCCAGAGGGTGGAATGAGCATGCTGTGCGGCGGAGAGCGACGTTCTGACCTGAACACGCCCATGCTGCTGTGCCGGTAACAGACTCCTTCATGTCCTGGCCTGCCCGTCATCTACTGCGGCAGCCTCTCCTACACACTCGGCTGCGTAGTACAGAGGAGAGGGTGTGGATCGAGGCCAACGCTTCTTAATTCCCATCATCGGAGCGTGTGTGTGCGTGTGAGCATGCATGTGTGTGTGTGTGTGTGTGTGGCTCCTTGGCGTGATAGGGATAATAGGGTTAGGTCGTCCCTGTGGTCTTAATGAGTTTCCTTTCTCCTCTCCTCTCCTCTCCTCCCTCGATCTACACTGATCTCATTAATGTCTGAATGGGTGAATGTAACTCTGGTGGAAACTGCCAGTATGTCTGTCTCCTATGTTTTTTGTTTTTTTATCTGGTTATTTTGGATCAGACTAGACAAAGAGACAAGATAAAAAAAATGAACAGCAGCAAACTCAGGTGTGCAAAGACATCTTACCTTTTTAAGAGGGTAATTTAGATGTTCTACTTTAACTCCTTGTAAAATTGTACATACTTCAGACTTTATTACTGTAATGTACTACTGTACTGCACAATCTGGAGTTTTGAGCCCACTGACACACCTATTTAATCCCCTGCCTTCATTACCTCCAACTCCCTCCCACACCCCCCTGCCTCCAGTATTGCTGATTTAAAGAGCTCTGTTCTTGATGGACTGCGCTAAAGAAGAACCAAAAAAATGTGAAAGCTTTGGAGCTGTTGTAGAGACTTCACATTGCAAAGTGGACTCCTGGAACGAGGTGTACGAGGGTCCCTGCTGCAAAGTAAAACACTCGGGATACCTTTTGAAAAAAAAAAAAAAAAAAAACAAGAGTTGTCTAAGAAGTGCTTTTGTCTTCAAACTACTGTTTTATGGCAGTTACACGATGATACTTTTCAAACCCCGTCCGATCTGGATTTCACGGAACTTGCTGTATATGAAACTGTGTGGGTGTGTCCGTTTTCTTTTTATACTGCACGTTTAAACCTGAATATGTTTTAGACTACTGGAAAACAAAGAGGAAAAACAGAGCGGACTCAGATCTGTCATCCACAAAGACTTTTATAAGAAAAGAACTCTTTTATCTTGTCTTCTCCTGCTGTTTTATCCTCGCCTTGTACATAGAAAACCTACACTGTAGAAAGACTGTCTGGAAACCCCTAAGAGAAGATGGCATGCTTAAGGTTCAAATCTGCACTCGAGAAAAAGAAAAAAAATCAGATGAAAAACTGTTTTTCTTTGCTTTTTCATTGTTTTCTCATCTTAGGGGACTGTCCCATTTTTTGACTGCTCCCTTCCTGTAAGTACATAATGAACTAATTGCATTTGCTATGATGATTAAGAAGAAGAAGAGGAGGAGCAAATTAATGGTTTGGTA
This sequence comes from Micropoecilia bifurca, assembly GCA_903067075.1. Taxonomy (NCBI): domain Eukaryota; kingdom Metazoa; phylum Chordata; class Actinopteri; order Cyprinodontiformes; family Poeciliidae; genus Micropoecilia; species Micropoecilia bifurca. The sequence goes on from CAEGAF010008484.1 coordinate 67,862, forward strand.
ATGAAGATGAATCATGTACAAGTTTGACTTTCGCATTAAAAATTTCAAACACTCATTTGGCTTACAGCTCTCTTACTCTTTTTTTCTCTTTTTTCTTAGATGCTGTCAGTCAATCAGTTTTGAATTTTAATGAATACAATGAGAGAGTTGCTTCAAGTCAAATCAGCTCTTGAGTCATTGACTTAGACTGGAGTCTCAAATAAGATGCAAAAAAAAGTCAGGCATATCTGTCTTTTGTTTCAGTGATGTTGGAAGATCGTGCCTAAAGGAAACAGGGCTTCAATATCACCTTATTATTCATCTCCCATTATAGTGTACACAATTTGATCAACAGAAAAGGCATACTGCAATAGATCTTTTAGACATATTGGAAATTTCATCCTATATGTGCTACAGATCCAATGTGGGTGTAACCCAATAACACTAATAAATCTTAGTATGCAAGAGCCTCCCTCACTTTGCTGTGCAGGATTCTAGAAACTGAAAGTAGAATCCATTGGATGGCCTAGTTTTTTTTTTTATTAATCCAGCAAACAATTATCTAACTTTTTAAGGGCATTGGAAATTCCTTTTCGGATGATGGGTTGATGTTTAAGTCCTCTCTGCCTAATTTTATTTACGTTTATTCAAAAGCATTTGCTCTTTCATAGGTTCTAGTTCAGATTGTCAATTTGAACGTTGAAGGTACAAAGTAAATAAATATTAGCTCAATATCTAAATTAGTTAAACTGGGCTTATTTAGGGCCCTATAGACTGTAAGACAAAAGGTATTCCAACATGATTAGATGATGAATATGTATCAACGGGCATTGGAGTTAAACATACAACACATTTGCTGAGTGGTGGTTTGAAGTGAATAAGCAGCACAAGTTTACCTTCCAAAGGCTAAAAATAAAGGGGGTAAAAAAACAATACATCCTCCAATGGTAAAGCCACACCATTCCACAACGTTCATCCCAAGACCACAGGTGCTATTCAAAACAGGAGTAAATCAAAAGAAAAACATATATGATCAGAGACTTGACACAACTTGATGTTCCACATAATCAGATTAGTTATCTTGTTTGAGCTCATATATCGTGTGTTTCTCAAAACATACAGTCACAAGATAGGAAGCAGCAGCTTTGGATGTGCACTCCAGAAACTCATCTACAACTCAACATCTGGAGCTCAAGTTTCATACAAACTTTACTTGGTGTAATCAGCTGTGATAGTAAGCCGGTATTTGTAGATGATGCGAGTAAATGATTCATGTTTTCTCCTCTGAGTTATATATAATAGACTCTGTAAATGCTGGTTCTCTTTGATGTTTCTCAAAAGCAAAGTGAATTCAAGGCAGATTCTAAGTTCCTTAACTTTCTGTGTTTTCTGTGATACCTTTGAGCAAACATTTAAGTTGAGTCAAGACATTGCTTTGACAGAGACCTGTGTCTTTTCCACTCAAGTGGTCAGTTTAATATACAAGCCAGAGATATTCAAGAACTGCAGGCTGGTGATTGCAACATGCACCTAACTGAATCTTTTAATAAATAACTTTGGCTTCTAATAAAGAACAAACAGAAATACAGAGCTGGTTCTTCATGATATAAAAACTGCCTGACTAATCAATTCGGACATTGTGGATTAACAGGTGTGCACTCTTACTATTAGTTTTCTTTTTATGTAAATGTAGGTTTTTATTTTAATAGGGTACATGTTTATTAATTTGTATCCGTTGTGCATAGCAGATTGTTTATACATATGAAATTGAAATTTCTGAAAAGTATATTGATTATAAAAGAGTCATTGCTAAATTAGGTTTTGAACTTATAACCTAAATCATGTCTATGTTCTATGACCAGACAGCAAGCATCTGATGTGAAAATACACAGTTGTGTCATCAGAGACTTGAGGCTTGGCTTGGACTTGAAAAAAAGCACTTGTGAACATCTCTGCCTCAAGAAATATATTTACTTCAACCATCAGATGCAAGTGGGACCATCAGTGTGGTTGTGTATTTTAATCTAAACACAAATTCATGTTACGTGTAGCCAATTTGCATCTGCAGATGAAGGTCATTTGAAGTAACTAAGACTGGAGTCAGCTTTAGTCATCTTTTTCAGGGTCGTCAAGAAGCCGAGTTCAATTTCTGAGCAGTTAAGAACTGATACATTACGACTCTTTATTTTAATGTAGATCTGTGATGTAATTCTGCAGCACACTGACATATCTGTGATAGAGTACGGAGATGTGGCGCTGTTCATCATTTTTAATCTTTGAAAGGTGAATATTCCTAAACTTGATGCTGCTCTGTGAAAAGTTTTCAAATGTGGAAGCAATTTGGACTTAAGACTTATCTTACAAAACGATTCACAGGTGTTAACAGCTGCAAAGATTACTGTGAAGGACTCTGAAATGTCAAAAAAAGGAAGGAAAAAAAATCCTGCAAAGTGTATTCTGTCTTTGCAAATATGCAATACTGACCCCATGTGGTCATAGCTGATATATTTCTATTATTATAGTCCTCATTTTTGTTTCACCCTCCTCCAGAGGACAGGGATACTGCTATTAAAATGAGACAAGTAAATTAGCTAAAAAGATTTCTTTATCTGCAAGAAGAGAATTACATCGCTGTTTGTGCCACATTCTTGTGTTCAAACAATTCATTGGAAGTGTAAACATTGTGGAATCGATGTTACTGTTCAGGATGGAGACAGATTTTGTGCAATGGTTTTGGTGTGAAATTTGCAAATCAACCCCAGAACTAACGTGCTTGTGAAAAAGCTGGTAACATAGAGTCATTATTCACAGTGAGAAATTAAATTTAAAATAAAGATTATCTGTCTTTTTACACAGCACATGTAAATAGCTTTAATTGGATTTACATGCTAATTGTCAAGCTTTAAAAGCCAAGCCAAGCCAAGTTTATTTATATAGCACTTTAAAACAGTATCACTGACCAAAATGCGGTATAGCCACAGAAATAAACAAATGAAATAAAAATTAAAAGCACACTAACACCAAAAATACAATCACTTAAAATTTGGCAAGAAGATTGAAGCATTATGCTTCAGAATGCTAAAATGTCCATGTCTTGGCTTATTTCTTAGATTTGCAGTTCTTTGTAAATACTTCATGTTTAATGTAGATATTTACAAGTTTAAATAAAATGTTTTTTTCTCTTGGTTGACCAATAAAGGTTGATCAGGAAATTAACTTATAGCTCAGTTTAGCTCCACATGAATGACCGTATATATATATATATATATATATATATATATATATAT